>SSNQ01033775.1:36099-48095 GCA_006942095.1 Nothobranchius kuhntae | reverse complement strand
GGGCCGGACCGGTAAATTAAAAACAACTTCAGATTGTTTTCTTTGTTTTAATACAATCAATATAAAACAAGGCTGGAGCCTGAGGACAGTGTATCCAAAACTGTACAAGTACAACACCTGAAGTGTACTTGAAATTTTGAAAAAAAAAAAAAAAATCAATCAATAAAAAAAACATTCCTTAGTGATTCAAAGAGCTTACAGATCACATGGCTAGATCAGTTTCATGCAGCACTTAAAGTATATTTGACTCATTTTACTTTACATCTTTTAGCTTTCACCAGCACATCGATATCAGAAGTCACATCCTGAGTGGCGGCCAACTTCAGGATGTGATTCAAGTTCTTGTGTGAGCCTTGAGCGCAGCTTTGTTTTATTTATACTCATTACAGAGAAAACTTGCTCACAAGATACGTTTATTTTCACTCTACATCGTAAAGTATGAAAATAAAGTTTACACAACCATCTCGCGGGCCGGATTTAAGCCGCTTGCGGGCCGCATATTTGACACCCCTGCTTTAGACAGTAGTTTGGAGGGTTTGAGATTATAGAAGTCAAATACCCTTGGTGTTGTTTGTAATTCTATTTTATTGAGCTTAAATTTTTGTTTGACTACAGATTTAATTGGTTATCTATTCCAAGTTGGGAGACTATTCTATTAAATGGGATGAAGTCCAATCCTTCATATATGTGTTCCAGGTATAGGATTCCTTTATTTTTCCAGTCCGGAAGGTTCATCATTTGGTTATTTTGCAAAATGTCAGGATTATTCCAGATAGGTGTGGGTCTGCATGGTACTAGTGAAGACTCTGTCATTTTTAGATACTCCCACCATGCTGTCAGAGAGGTGCTGATATTAATTAGCCTAGTGAACAAGACCAAATTCTTGCTTTGCAAAGAATGGTCTAGGCATGCTCCATTGGAACCTCAGCAGCTCCTACCAGGACTCTGGCTAGCCAATCACAGCTCTCTAGAGGGGTTTCAAACACATAAAGAGCTGTGATTGGTCCATAATGGTGGGCCAATCATAGTGCTCTATCTGCTTAGTGAACAAATCACAGAGCTTTATCCGCTTTGTGGGCCAATCAGGGCACTTTATATGCCCTGTGGGTGGGATGATGCAACAGAGTGAAACAAGAGTATGTCACATTCATTGTCCAGTAGCATGCGGAGATCATTTGAAAGACAACAGTAGAACCCGCCCCACAACCGAGAGCCGTCAATGGAGCATGGCCAGACTAAATAATACATTTATTTAGTCTGGCTTGCCAGGCTAGGTATTAATACTTTTGAAGCTTTCATGTTTTCTTATGCTTGAGCTAATAAATGGTAAGTCTGAAAGCTCTATCGTATTGCAAAGTGTCTGTTCTATATCTAACCAGGACTCATCTAGTGGGTTATCTTGCAACCATCTTGGTATATATTGCAGCCTGTTGGCTAAGAAATAATAATAGTAAAAGTTGGGTAAATCCAGTCCTCCTCTGTCTTTGGTCTTCTGAAGCGTTTTTAAGCTAATTCGTGGAGGTTTATCCTGCCAATGGAATTTAGTAATTGAGGAGTCCAGAGATTGAAACCAGTCAGCTGGTGGTTTGTTTGGGATCATCGAGAATAAGTAATTTATTCTGGGTAAGACCATCATTTTAATTGTAGCCACTCTCCCATGAGTGACATCGGTAAGGATTTCCATCTTGCAAGATCATCTTCAACTTTCTTTAAAAGTGGGATGTAGTTTAGTTTGGTAAGATCAGGCTAACTTGGGAGAGACATTAATTCCCAGGTATGTGATATTCCCTGACTTCAATTGTGTATTAAGCAAATTGACAAAAGAGAAATTAATTGGTAGAACTGTGGATTTTAACCAGTTTATTGAGTAATCTGAAACTCTGACAAGATGTGTTTTTTCTAAATAAACACACTGAATCTGTTTGCAGCTCCTGCAGAAAAGTTTCCCTTTATTACAGATAAATAATCTATTGACACTTTGATAAAAAAAAATATCAAAACGAATTACTTAGTTTTATTTGTTTTTCCCATCAGTACATAACGTTTAGCATTAATACGCCCTCTGTTTTCCTGCAGGAGTGGCTGCTGACACATACAGTACGTTTACATGCAGCCAATATCCGGGTTATGATCGGGTTAAGGTCGGTATTCGGGTTTCTGAGTTGATCAGAATAACCCGTTTACAAGCATAAATAGAAAGAGATACCCCTAACTTGCATAACCCGATTTAAATGCGGACGTTGGGGTAGCGCCAGGACGTATGGACTACGTCCAGACGCAATATGCGTCATTTCCGGTTCTTCTTGTTCCAGTATCCGTGAAAACAACAACATTTTTCCCAGTTCGGAAGACATAGTGACCGCGTTTCTTTGCGCTTTAGTTTCCTCGTCACTCCAAAAGTGTGGTGCTGTGCCGCGACTCGCCATTTTGCTCCCAACTTGTTGTTTACTTCCGGTGTTCTGGCGCATACAAGACGTCTCGCTTCTCAAAAGACCAAGATTCCTTGCGAACAGAGCATGTGCAGAACACACGCTTTGATGGGGATATACCGGTATGCGTTTACACGACCAAACATTCGGGTTAGAAAAGGGTTACCCCAGGTGTAGTAACCGGGTTTTTAAAAACCCGGTTATGAGCATATCCGGGTTTTTGGCGGTGTTTACAAGGACCTGCGGAACCGGGTTATTGTGAATATTCGGGTTTTAAAAGGGTTACTGGCTGCATGTAAACACACTGATATTGTGACATTTCATAGACTTAGATGCTGTTTATAAGGGGAAGTAATCCAAGTATTTAGGATACAGTACCAGGATTAGGCAAAGTCACGGACTATATTAGAAAATGCATTTTAAAGCAGGTATTCAGCATTCTGTAACTGGACAGTTTTTTCCAGAGTTCAAAAATATTGAAATTGACTAAAAAAGAACATAACAGAGAACCCTGTTTAAATGCTCACAAAACTAACGTTTCGTTTCTGTTTCCAGCCCGTCTGGATCGGATGGTATGATGATGTGAACAGCTGGAGGTGGTCCATGTCAGACCCGAACTTCTACCAACATGATGAGACGCTCAAAAACTGGGCACCTCAACAACCAGATAACTATGGAGGTGGAGAGAGTTGTGTTAACATGTGGCCGAGTGGAGAGTGGGGTGACGCTTCTTGCTCTCTCATCGAAAATTTCATCTGCTTTAATGTCAACGGTGAGAACTTTACCCGTCTAGAAGCTCAACCCAGCAGAGCTCCTGATTTCTGTCTTTCTGAACAAGGTTCATTTATGCTTTAAAGCTGTTAACTTCCTGGTGACGGGGACACACACAACCAGCACGAGGACCGGGGGGTGGGGGTGGGGGGTGTTTACAATAAGTATACAAACATGTTTGTACAAAACTACAGCCTAGAGGCTCTTTTGTGCAGCGTCAGAATGCAGAACTGAAGTACACAGGTGGCAGTAAAACAAAAACTAATACTTTCAATTCAACTTTGTTTTTCACCTTGTTGATCATTTTCATTCCTACTCATTGTCACCATTTTACACTTATTTTTGGGTAACACTTCACAATAAGGTACGCAAAATTGTGCTTCGTTACTAGGGAATGACCGAGGGGGTAATGAGTAATGAAGCAGGGAAGAATAGGTAGTTAACCAGTAGTTACTGGTGTAGGGTATTTGTACATACTTGAATCAACACTGTTTGCTATCAGTTAATTCTGAAAAAGACCAAGCACATTAGCATATGAAGCTTATATCATGTCTAAATATCCAGGATACTTATTTAATCGATAGAAGTTCATACACCGACCTGCTTGGTCTATATTTAATCCAAAGATGAATGTTTAATTTAAGATAATTAAATTTAATAGCAAAAGTTTATTTTTGAATCAGAAGTTAGGAATCTTTGCTTTTTCAATAACCAGAAATATTTATACCTTTCTGTGTTTCATTTAAAAAATGAGGCAAAGTTTAAAAATGAAGAATTTATTACTAACAATTTTAAACTTGACTATTTGGAACGACAATTCAGAAATGACAATTTAACCGACAATTAAAATGACAATTCATGGATGACAATTTACCAGCTTTGATATTAAACTTGGTTTAAAGGCAAACCTGTGACTGAATGAAAGCTAAATTGAAAATGCGAATTTTGGATGCGTGAATGTTCTCAGAAGGTTTCTGTCAGAGAGAGGAACTCGTTCTGGGTGAAATGATGGTTTTGCAGCTAACTGAGTCGTTATTTAGACAAACAGCATTCAGATGTCATCCGTCGAAAGTGTCTACCTCACCCAGTTTCAGGAGACCCCCTTCTGGATCCAAGATGTCAGGTGGAGGTGGTATCCTCCGGGCACGAGGTTGGTAGAAGGACCTCAGTGCGACCAAATCAGTCCTGGGATGTCTCCGTGGGTCACACGACTGATGAAACTATTTGCGTCTCAAAATCAATAACTCTGAAGGAGTTTTGCGTCATACTTAAAAATCAATAACTCTGAAGGTGTCACATTATTGCTCCCCTGTGCCTTGAGTTTTTCCTTAATTGTGTCCACCTTCCTCTTGTTACCTGATTACCCATCCCAGTGTGTATATAAGCCTTGTGTGTTGCTTGTGGTTTTGTCGGTTCGTACTCGTTACATGTCAGTTTATGTTCACATGTGTCTACCCTGTTGTGTCTGCACTCCTGATCATTAAAAGGAACCAAATGGCTGCTGCTGTCTGGCCTGGGTTGATTTACCTGCCTGAAGGATCCGCTGTTCCTCCCTCACCTTCCCTCCGCATCGTGACAGAAGGAGTTTTGCGTCAGCTGATTACAGGTGCGTTTATTCGAAGCAATTCTATCGGCGTGACAGAACAGCAGGTAGAGGCTTCAGGGCGGCCGTTCCCTTATCCTCAGGATGGTGGTTGGTTCACAAACTGAAGTTTTGCTGCTGGAAAGTTAGTTTTAGCAAACCCCTCAGAACACGCCCACTCTCAGCAAGAAAGCTTTGGTCATGAGTCAAAGACACGTGATGATGTTTACTTTTACCCTGAGGTACCCTCTGTGTGAGGCTGGTTACGTGCAAATGACCTTCTGGTTTGCTGAACACACATAACCGATTATCACAAAAATCATAATTACACCCAAAGCATAATAAGTCATTTCAGTAATTAAAATACATTTATACTGAACCAAGAGATTATTTATGATGATTATAGCAAACAGTAATAAAGTCAAACAGTATATTAAAATTATTATTTAAATTATTATTGTGATCTGGAAGTGTCCTTCAGTCTGGGACGGAACAGCAGCAGATATAGAGGATATTCAGCAGGCATCACGGCTCCTCGCTTGTTTAATCTGTGGGGCAAAGTTACAGTCGACCCAGCTGACCCAGCTGGGAAAATGGGACCTTTGTCACAAATTAGAGGACCTTCGTGACGCTACACTGGTAAACACCCAACAGTCTTTTTCCAGGACTAATAGGTAGTTATCTACGAAAGCAATAAGGAACGAATCCCAGATGAACGTAGTGCCTGTGGACTCTCGTTTGTAAACTTCATGAAGGATGCAGATCATTTGCAACATCAGTGATTTAACGTCCTAGTTTCATTTCTGTCAATTCGTCCTTCATCGTCGGCATCCGTTTATCTCAAGATGATGGAAAGTGAAGCCTTCTCTCAAGTACCTACTCAGGTACTAATCTGTACTTACTCAGTACTTAACCATTACTTATATGTTGTTACACGGCCATTTACCATGAAGACATTGAGCTCTTTCACACATCATTTTCCGTCATCTTGTGTAAAATTCCAGAGATGGGTGACCAAAATCCTGCAGGTTGCAATGTTGCCTGGCTCAAATCAGTCACTAACAAAATGTTGAATGTTTAGGGTACTTTTTTAGGTAATCTGAAAAGTACACAAAATACTTTTCAAAAATTCACTTTTACATTTCTAAACTTTGAAATCAACATGTAAAAACACTCTAAAACTACCTATTCTGCCCTGATTCATGACTCATTAACCCCTAGGTCGTTCCCTAGTAACGAAGCACAAGTTTGCGTACCTTATTGTAAAGTGTTATTTAATTCAATTCAATTTTAATTAAATTCTCTCCTGGCACTCACAGAGCACAGACGCTTCTGCTTTGCTCCCTTATCTTTTTTTCCCAAGGCTCTTTTGTCCTGTCTGCCTACAGAGCGCTTCTCTGCATTTCTTCTGGAAATCCCTATTTTTCAGAAATGGATTTAATTAATTGGTCATTCAACGCGATTGATAAGATTTTTTCTTCGATGAGAACGGAGGAGGGGGCTCCCACTTGCCCTCATGGGACACACGCAGCGGGATATGCGCTCGATTCCTGGAAGGAGTGGAAGGTCGTATGTCTCTCTCAGCTGTCCATTGAGGACGTAGAAGATGTGTGGATATTTGGCCTGACGATCACTGGATTTCATTTGATTGGAGTGGGAGGATATCTGGTTTTCCAGAAAATTGGGAAGACGGGAGCGATTGGAGGGCGACCCGCACCCATGGACAGCACCGTCCGGGCGGAGACCTCACAGACTGGGACGTTACTCCAGGTGAATCGTAAGCTGGACAATGTCTTAGCTGTGTTACCGGTGTTAGTGCGCAAAATGGATGTCATCTCGGAGAGGGTCACCGGACGGTGTGGAGATGTTTAATAACCTGAATTGGCTTCACTGAAGGACTGGAATGACCAGTTACAGACCGAAGGCAGAGGGGAAAATTATCTCTGCCTGACCCAAACACAGTCTTGTTATCCTAATCTGACGCCAAGGCAGCCTTGAAGCTGCTAACAACAACCCCCACGAAGGAAGGAATGCAGACAGATGCTGTGGACCCCCCCCCNAGATACTCCCACCATGCTGTCAGAGAGGTGCTGATACTAATACTTTTGAAGCTTTCATGTTTTCTTATGCTTGAGCTAATAAATGGTAAGTCTGAAAGCTCTATCGTATTGCAAATTGTCTGTTCTATATCTAACCAGGACTCATCTAATGGGTTATCTTGCAACCATCTTGGTATATATTGCAGCCTGTTGGCTAAGAAATAATAATAAAAGTTGGGTAGATCCAGTCCTCCTCTGTCTTTGGTCTTCTGAAGCGTTTTTAAGCTAATTTGTGGAGGTTTATCCTGCCAAAGGAATTTAGTAATTGAGGAGTCCAGAGATTTAAACCAGTCAGCTGGTGGTTTGTTTGGGATCATCGAGAATAAGTAATTTATTCTGGGTAAGACCATCATTTTAATTGTAGCAACTCTCCCCATGAGTGATATTGGTAAGGATTTCCATCTTGCAAGACCATCTTCCACTTCCTTTAAAAGTGGGATGTAGTTTAGTTTGGTAAGATCTGCTAACTTGGGAGAGATATTAATTCCCAGGTATGTGATATTCCCTGACTTCAGTTGTGTATTAAGCAAATTGACAAAAGAGAAATTAATTGGTAGAACTGTGGATTTTAACCAGTTTATAGAGTAATCTGAAACTCTGACAAGACGTGTTTTTTTCTAAATAAACACACTGAATCTGTTTGCAGCTCCTGCAGAAAAGTTTCCCTTTATTACAGAAAAATAATCTATTGACAGTTTGATAAAAAAAAATTACCAAAACTAATTACTTTTTTTTATTTGGTTTTCCCATCAGTACATAACGTTTAGCATTAATACGCCCTCTGTTTTCCTGCAGGAGTGGCTGCTGACACATATTGTGACATTTCATAGACTTAGATGCTGTTTATAAGGGGAAGTAATCCAAGTATTTAGGATACAGTACCAGGATTAAGCAAAGTCACGGACTATATTAGAAAATGCATTTTAAAGCAGGTATTCAGCATTCTGTAACTGGACAGTTTTATCCAGAGTTCAAAAATATTGAAATTGACTAAAAAAGAACATCACAGAGAACCCTGTTTAAATGCTCACAAAACTAACGTTTCATTTCTGTTTCCAGCCCATCTGGATCGGATGGTATGATGATGTGAACAGCTGGAGGTGGTCCATGTCAGACCCGAACTTCTACCAACACGATGAGACGTTCAGAATCTGGTCATCTCGAGAACCCGATAACTCTGGAGGTGGAGAGAGTTGTGCTAAAATGTGGTCAAGTGGAGTGTGGGGTGACACTCCTTGCTCTCTCATCGAAAATTTCATCTGCTTTAATGTCAAAGGTGAGAACTTTACCCGTCTAGAAGCTCAACCCAGCAGAGCTAATGATTTCTGTCTTTCTGAACAAGGTTCATTTATGCTTTAAAGCTGTTAACTTCCTGGTGACGGGGACGGGGACACACACAACCAGCATGAGAACTGGGGTGTGTGTGTGTGGGGGGGGGTCTTTACAATAAGTATACAAACATGTTTGTACAAAACTACAGCCTAGAGGCTCTTTTGTGCAGCGTCAGAATGCAGAACTGAAGTACACAGGTGGCAGTAAAACAAAAAACTAATACTTTCAATTCAACTTTGTTTTTCACCTTGTTGATCATTTTCATTCCTACTCATTGTCACCATTTTACACTTATTTTTGGGTAACACTTCACAATAAGGTACGCAAAATTGTGCTTCGTTACTAGGGAATGACCGAGGGGGTAATGAGTAATGAAGCAGGGAAGAATAGGTAGTTAACCAGTAGTTACTGGTGTAGGGTATTTGTACATACTTGAATCAACACTGTTTGCTATCAGTTGTTAATTCTGAAAAAGACCAAGCACATTAGCATATGAAGCTTATATCATGTCTAAATATCCAGGATACTTATTTAATCGATAGAAGTTCATACACCGACCTGCTTGGTCTATATTTAATCCAAAGATGAATGTTTAATTTAAGATAATTAAATTTAATAGCAAAAGTTTATTTTTGAATCAGAAGTTAGGAATCTTTGCTTTTTCAATAACCAGAAATATTTATACCTTTCTGTGTTTCATTTCAAAAATGAGGCAAAGTTTAAAAATGAAGAATTTATTACTAACAATTTTAAACTTGACTATTTGGAACGACAATTCATGGATGACAATTTACCAGCTTTGATATTAAACTTGGTTTAAAGGCAAACCTGTGACTGAATGAAAGCTAAATTGGAAATGCGAATTTTGGATGTGTGAATGTTCTCAGAAGGTTTCTGTCAGAGAGAGGAACTCGTTCTGGGTGAAATGATGTTTTTGCAGCTAACTGAGTCGTTATTTAGACAAACAGCATTCAGATGTCATCTGTCGAAAGTGTCTACCTCACCCAGTTTCAGGAGACCCCCTTCTGGATCCGAGATGTCAGGTGGAGGTGGTATCCTCTGGGCACGAGGTTGGTAGAAGGACCTCAGTGCGACCAAATCAGTCCTGGGATGTCTCCGTGGGTCACACGACTGATGAAACTATTTGCGTCTCAAAATCAATAACTCTGAAGGAGTTTTGCGTCTTACTTAAAAATCAATAACTCTGAAGGAGTTTTGCGTCAGCTGATTACAGGTGCGTTTATTCGAAGCAATTCTATCGGCGTGACAGAACAGCAGGTGGAGGCTTCAGGGCGGCCGTTTCCTTATCCTCAGGATGGTGGTTGGTTCACAAACTGAAGTTTTGCTGCTGGAAAGTTAGTTTTAGCAAACCCCTCAGAACACGCCCACTCTCAGCAAGAAAGCTTTGGTCATGAGTCAAAGACACGTGATGATGTTTACTTTTACCCTGAGGTACCCTCTGTGTGAGGCTGGTTACGTGCAAATGACCTTCTGGTTTGCTGAACACACATAACCGATTATCACAAAAATCATAATTATACCCAAAGCATAATAAGTCATTTCAGTAATTAAAATACATTTACTGAACCAAGAGATTATTTATGATGATTATAGCAAACAGTAATAAAGTCAAAGAGTATATTAAAATTATTATTTAAATTATTATTGTGATCTGGAAGTGTCCTTCAGTCTGGGACGGAACAGCAGCAGATATAGAGGATATTCAGCAGACATCACGGCTCCTCGCTTGTTTAATCTGTGGGACAAAGTTACAGTCGACCCAGCTGACCCAGCTGGGAAAATGGGACCTTTGTCACAAATTAGAGGACCTTCGTGACGCTACACTGGTAAACACCCAACAGTCTGTTTCCAGGACTAATAGGTAGTTATCTACGAAAGCAATAAGGAACGAATCCCAGATGAACGTAGTGCCTGTGGACTCTCGTTTGTAAACTTCATGAAGGATGCAGATCATTTGCAACATCAGTGATTTAACGTCCTAGTTTCATTTCTGTCAATTCGTCCTTCATCGTCGGCATCCGTTTATCTCAAGATGATGGAAAGTGAAGCCTTCTCTCAAGTACCTACTCAGGTACTAATCTGTACTTACTCAGTACTTAACCATTACTTATATGTTGTTACACGGCCATTTACCATGAAGACATTGAGCTCTTTCACACATCATTTTCCGTCATCTTGTGTAAAATTCCAGAGATGGGTGACCAAAATCCTGCAGGTTGCAATGTTGCCTGGCTCAAATCAGTCACTAACAAAATGTTGAATGTTTAGGGTACTTTTTTAGGTAATCTGAAAAGTACACAAAATACTTTTCAAAAATTCACTTTTACATTTCTAAACTTTGAAATCAACATGTAAAAACACTCTAAAACTACCTATTCTGCCCTGATTCATGACTCATTAACCCCTAGGTCGTTCCCTAGTAACGAAGCACAAGTTTGCGTACCTTATTGTAAAGTGTTATTTAATTCAATTCAATTTTAATTCAATTCTCTCCTGGCACTCACAGAGCACCTGTCTCTNTCCCCCCCCCTCCCTATCAGAGTCTCATGTTGTGAATGTTGATGTTCATGCTTATATGTTTGAGGTGTTTTTTTTGCATAGTACAGCTACGCCCTGTCGGGAGTAACTCTGGTATGCCTTTTTTTCCCTCCCCCAACTTATCCGCATGTAATTCCCTTTTCATCTATTAAGGTAGCGCGACTCGAGTTGCGAATGACCGCAGTCACCAATTCTTGTCATGTGTCTTGCCCATGTATGTCTGATCTCTGAACTGTGTGTACTGAAACTCAATTTCATTTCTCTGTATGTCTTGCACATGTGGTAGAATTGACAATAAAACGACTTTGGCTTGACTTGACTTTGATATAGCGCAATATGAGTTTTGGACGGTGAAAAATGCGGGGGACAAAAATGTCATGTCCCCCTGTAAACCCAGCCTCCCAAAAAAATAACGCCCGTGGTTAATGTCATCATTTAATCGTCCACTTTCAGGGCTGAATGCAGCATTCATCTTCATCAGCACCAAAAAGAACTGGACCGATGCTCAGAGCTACTGCAGACAGCACCACACAGACCTGGCCAGCGTGAGGAACCTGTCAGAGAACCAGAAGGTGAAGCAGGTGATCCCATCAGGACAAAATGTCTGGATCGGTCTGTACAGAGACACCTGGAAGTGGTCGGACGGAAGCAACTCTTCGTTTACGTACTGGAGGAGCGGGGAACCCAATAGCGGCACGGAGAACTGCGGTGCAGCGAACCTCGACGTGTCTGGAGGATGGGTGGACAGGGATTGTGAAATGAAGAATTATTTTGTTTGCTACAGCGGTGAGTCACCATCCGCAGTGTTTTACTGATATTTACTGTGATTTATTCTGTTTGTCTTTTTATTTATGTCAACATGATTATTTGAGAACATTCTCACATCGAAGCCGATCAGAAACTTCTAAAGTGTGTAAAATAACATTCAAAGAACATTTATTGTGCAAAACATCAACACACACACACACACACACACACACACACACACACACACACACACACACACACACACACACACACACACACACACACACACACACACACACACACACACACACACACTCCTTCATGGCCTTTCTAACAATCACCAGGAGGAGACGTTGCCATGACTACGCCTGTTCTCAGCTTCTTAGATAAATAAAAAACTACATTGATGATGAACGTGCTGACGACTCATTTCCTGTTCCTCTAAGTTCCTGTTCCAAAGCAAGTGGTGAGGCTGAA
>SSNQ01033775.1:0-30456 GCA_006942095.1 Nothobranchius kuhntae | reverse complement strand
GCCTACTTTCTACTTTTACTCTGTCTGACTTAAAGATCTTATGTACTTTCTTCTCTACTACATTTCCCCCCGGTCCGACAGCACAGTGGCTGAAGTAAGCGAGTCCTACTGCAAACCCTAATCAGGTGGAGGAGTACACATCAGACCACATAGTCGCCCCAGCGGAGGATGATGTTGTTTTGTAAAACAGCAGGTCCAGTGCTCCGTGTTGTTATGACTCCTCAGAATAAACTCTTTCATGCTGATTTGTTCTGCAGGATATTTCGTCTTTGGCGGTTTGAATTTCAACAAATGATTTGGAAATTGTTGCCATTTTTACCATGAGGATGATTTGTTTAAAGGAAATGTTGCTGATGTGAGGTTTGAGGCGGATGTTGGGTTTAGTTTTTGTGTTTGCTGTAGGCTCTGTTTTATTTATTCTCATGACCTATTCGCTGTAGCTATAGAGCGTGTGAGAGGAGAATGCATGAGTGTTTGATGCCTATTCCTGTTTATGTCGTTGTGGACTTTAATCACTGACCAAAGTCATCCTGGGGCTATGAACGCAGCATTAAAGATCAAGGGGACGGTCTCCTCTGCCTCCTCCTGCCCGGTAAAGATTGTGCTTATATCCCATCTCTCTCTCTCTGTATATGTATGTTTACGTGTGTACACGTGTGTTTTGTACATGTAATTTTGTCTGTATGTGTGTGTGTCCGTGTACGTATGTCCCTACATGTCTTTGTCATGAGATCAGCTTACCTTTACCTGTGCCTGCTGTTGTTTCTATATATGTTTGATGTTTCAGTCTTAGATGCTAGGGTCAGGAACAGGGGCGGAGCTATGGGTGGGCATTGATCATTGATCAATATCATCATTGATATTGTCAGAGGTGTAAACTGAGAAAGAACTGGGTGTGAGGGGGAGACAGATGTGCAGCACGCAGCGGACACGCAAGGACCTTTCATCTGATGCTTTTCCTCGCACTTATGTTAATCCGCTAAAGGAAATGAATCGTTTCATCCGGGTATCTCATCGGGTCTGCTTTAGTCCTCTAAGTCCATTTAATTTGGTTCTGTTCATTTTATTGTTGTTGTTATCTGGACCGGGGGTTCGGGTGGAAGATCCCGGAGGTGATGAGTCGCCCCGAACCGTGTTGGCGCATTGCTGTCCGTGGTCCTGAATGAGACAGAGCCCTTGAGAGCCGGTGTCGGTACAGGATCTGCTCGGGTGCAAGATCGGCTCGGGGTCCGTCGACTGCCGATGACGTCAAAGCAGTTGATTGGCTGAACATGAACCTTATGGAAGTTACGTAATCACGTTACGTTGTTATCTTGTTACGTTGGTCCAGGCAAATCTTTCTGTTGGAAAGATGGACAACTTTTACAAAGAAATCCATCATTACCTCTTTGAAAATACACTTTTAGCATAGAGCTGCATGTATATTAGGGCGGAACGATTAACTGCATGTGCAATTAAATTGCGATGTGACAAAAGGAGATTTTCTAATCGCAAAGGCTGCAATTTGGCAGTGAGTGGTTAGCGCAATGCTAATATACATGGAAAAACCCATAGGAATGCTAATGCTAATATCACCGATTACATTATTACAAATTATGAATTAGAAACGTGCCAAATGATTACATTTGGAGTCTAATAGAAAGTAAAACTACCATCAATCAAATAAGTACAGACAGGTATTTTAGTAAAGCCAGAAAACCTTTTAACTCCAGAGTTTTGGCTAGCAGCTATGAGCGTACCTGAACTACGCATGGACAAGATGTCAAAAACTCTTAACACAAAATACTTCAATAAACGGGACACACTTGTTTCCTGCAAATACAATTTCACAGGTGTTGCTAAAACCTATGATCCTTCAAGGGATGTGCTCAAAGAGGAGTTCAACATTATGAATACAATATAGTGTTTTATTTTACAAATACCATTATAAACACAAACTTATGTCTTAAGAAACATTATTTTAATAACAAAACTGCTAAATTCTTTCCAACAGTATAGATGTGTAATGTATTTTGTCCGAGTCGGTTTGCCGTACTTTGAGGTCATCAGCAGTCGAAGGACCCCGAGCCGATCTTGCACCCGAGCAGATCTTGTACCGACACCGGTGAGGGGAGGGGGTGTGGTCAGAGGTGTATGCTGCTTAGTCAAGGTGTGTCCTGGCTGTACTTCTATTTACAGATTATCCATCACAGGAGACACAAAGTCTGCTGTAAACCATCTTTAATCTGACTGCCTTGATCTGACTGCTGTTCCATCTGCAAGACGAAGGACACTTCAAGATTTAAAAGAATCATTTTTAATAAACTTTTCACTTTATTACAAGGTTCATAAATAATCATCAAGGTTCATTATAAATGTATTTGATTACTGAAATGAATTATTATTCTTTGGTTAATAATCATTATTATTTATGATAATCAGTAATGTTTAACAGTGACAAGAAGGTCATGTGCACTTATACACACCATGCAGAACACAGAAATCAGGGTAAAGTTAACTGCACGCACATGTCTTTGTTCCATAACACCAAAGCTTTCTATCTTTGAGAGGGCATGTTCTGAGGTTTGTTAAAACCAAAACTCCTCAGTTCAAGTTCAGTTCTGGAGCTCACCAAAATCTCTCCGCGGCACGAGAGTCCCAGAGGATCGGGTCGGCCGCTCGAAACCTCTACTAAAAGCTTTTCTGTCACGCTGATAGAATTGCTCTGACAAAATGCCATCTGCAACAAGCTGATGCAAAACTCCTTCAGAGTTATTGATTTTTGAGACACAACCAGTTTCATCAGTCATTGTGACCCGGAGACATCTCAGGACCGATTTGGTCGCTCTAAGATTCTTCTACCCACCTCGTGCTTGGGGGTCATCATCTCCTCCTGACATTTGGGATCCAAAAGGGGGTCTCCTAACTGGGTGAGGTAGACACTTCAGACAGATTGCGTCTGTTTGCCTGTTTCTTATTAAGAAATAATTTAGCTTGGATGCAAACCAAACTCTTTCACCCAGAACGCGTTTTCTCTCTCTGAGATAGAAACGTTCTGAGAATTACATTCACACAGCCAAACACACACACTTCATTTCTAGTTTCATCCAGACACAGATTGCTTTAATACCAAAGCTTTTATATATTGTAATTTATGAATTGTCTTTTAAATTGTCATCTTTAAATTGTTAGTAATAAATTTCTTAACTTTTTAAACTTGACTCTTCTTTGAAATAAAACACAAGAGTGGTGTATATCTGGTCATTGAACGAGCAAAAATCTCTTTAAATCTTCTGAATTAACAAACTTTTGCAATTAATTTAAATCTATTAAATTAAAAACTAATCTTTGGATTAAATATAGACCAAGCCAGTTGGTGTATGAACTTCTATCGATTATATAAATATCCATGGATATATATATATATATACACATATATATATATATATATATGATATAAGTTCATTTGCCAATTCGTTTGATCTTTCTCAGAATTTAGAAAACTGCATAGCAACAGCGTTAAATTCTAGTTATGTAGCTTAACTACGCTACAGCCTGAAGGGGTCAAGGGTCACAGAGGAAGCAGGCTGTTTGCCACTTTGCAGAGTGTGCACGCGTCTTTGAAGTAACTGACTAGCAGTGGTGTTACAGTCTGTGATGAACCTGTAGTCATGCATTATATTACATTTGCATAGTTATTTGATATAATTACAGCATTTTATGTTTATGTATTTAGCAGACACTTTTGTCCAAAGTGACTTACAAGTGATAATCGGCATGTTGCCCTTGAGGCTAACAACAACAATAACAACAACAACTTGGCATCAATCATGGAGAGGAGGGAACAAGGAGTGGACAGTAGAGAGGGGGGACGGGTGCAGGGAGGGTGCTAGTTTAGAAGATGCTCTCTGAAGAGCAGGGTCTTCAGGAGGCTCTTGAAAGTCGAAAAGGAAGCCGCTGTTCTGGTAGTGCTTGGTAGGTCATTCCACATTTGTGGAACGATGCAGGAGAAGAGCCTGGATTGTCCTGAGCGTGGTGTAGGCACTGCTAGCCGATGATCCTGTGATGACCAGAGCGGCCGGGCCGAAACGTAAGCCTTTGCAAGAGGATTCAGGTAGATGGGAGCCGTACCATCTCAGACTTTGTATGCTAGTGTTAGCAATTTGAATTTGATGCGTGCAGCTAGTGGTAGCCAGTGGAGCTCAATGAACAGAGGGGTGACGTGTGCTCTTTTAGGCTGATTGAAGACCAGACGCGCCGTTGCGTTCTGGACCATTTGAAGAGGTCTCACAGTACAGCCTGGAAGACCAGTTAGAAGGGCATTGCAGTAATCGAGGCGGGAGATGACGGTAGATTGCACCAGGAGCTGCGTGGCATGTTGTGTTAGGTATGGTCTGATCTTTCGTATGTTATACAGCGCAAAGCGGCATGAACGAGCAACAGAGGCAACNTGGGATTTCATCCATTTTGATATGTCAGAGAGACAGTTTGATATTCGTGCAGAGACAGTGTGGTCGTCCGGTGTAAATGACAGATAGAGCTGGGTGTCATCAGCATAGCAGTGGTAGGAGAAGCCATGTGATCGAATGATCTCACCCAGTGAGGTGGTGTATATGGCAAAGAGAAGAGGTCCTAGTACAGAGCCCTGGGGGACTCCTGTGGCAAGATGGTGCACGGTAGAGGATTGTCCAAGCCAAGATACACTGAATGATTGTCCTGTGAGGTATGATTCAAACCAGGCGTGTGCGTTCTCTGTAATGCCCATGCTAGAGAGTGTGGACAAAAGGAAGCCATGGTTGACAGCCATGGTTATCACTCCAGCTTGTTTTCATTTCGTTTTAGGTCTCCAGTCATCGAGTGTGTCCATGTTTTGGGCCAGTTGCAGTTTTTAGAAATGAGACATTCATTGTAGTTTTTGTTTATGTTATTGTTTATGTGGGAATGAAAACAAGATAAAACTAAATGTGAAACTGAGTTTTAGTGAAATTTAAACACTGCAGATGAACACGAACAGATGTTGCATCAAAAATGACATCTTTCAACTCTCTAAAACATTCTGATTTATTTTCCTCTTTTGTGCAAAATACAAAAAAATTAAAACTAGATGTTTTCTTCTGCCTCCTGGATGCCTCCCGGGTGAGGTTTTCCCAGCACGTCCAACTGGGAGGAGACCCAGAGGAATACCCAGGACACACTGGAGGGACTATGTCTGTCGGCTGGCCAGGGAAAGCCTTAGGAGTCTCCTGGAAGAGCTGGCTCAATTGGCTGGGAAGAGGAAAGTCTGGGCCTCTTGGCTTAGGCTGCTGCCCCCACAACCCGCAGGGGTGCCTCCAGAAAATTTTGATGGGGTGGCCAGATGGGGCTAAAGAAATTTGGGGGTGCCACACCGAATTGGTCCTTGTGGTCTCTGGGAGAGTTTAGCCTGTGGCGATGTGCTGCATTTCTCCTCTATTAGTTTTTATTTAAAACAAAACAAAAACAAACTTTACATATCCAAAACATTTAACTTTAATTTCCCAAACACAAACATGTTAGAAAAATGTATTTCAGTTATTTAAAATGTTAATGCAAAATTACTTTAAAAATGTATTTTTTAGGTTAATTCACCCGTGTTGCTGTGTTCACAAAACCTAGGGAGATAAAAACTTTTTTTAAATGGTGAGCAGCAGAAACATATGTATTTTTAAATTTTGATTATTTCTTTACTCAATAATTTGTAGCATCATGAATGGCCTCTAATTTGTGACAAAGGTCACATTTTCCCAGCTGGGTCGTGCTGTAACTTTGCTCCACAGATTAACCCGCAAGGAGCCGTGATGTCTGCTGAATCTGCTGAAGATCTGCTGCTGTTCCATCCCAAGATGAAGGACACTTCAAGATTTCACAATAATAATTTTTCAATAATAATTTTAATAAACTCTTTGACTTTATTACTGTTTATTACAATCTTCATAAATAATCATCTTGGTTCAGTATAAATGTATTTTAATTACTGAAATGACTTATTATGCTTTGGGTAATAATAATAATTATTATGATAATCAGTAATGTGTGTTCAGTAAACTAGAAGGTCACTTGCACTTTAACCACCTCATGCAGTGGGGAATCCAGGGTAAAGGCAAACCATCTCATATGTCTTTACTCCATAACAACAAGCTTTCTGATGCTGAGAGGGCGTGTTCTGGGGTTTTGTTAAAACCAAATCTCTGCAGCTGAAAGTCAGTTCTTGAACCATACCAGGGGACGACGGACGGCCGCCCAAGTCTCTACTAAGCATTCTGTCATGCAGATAGACTTGCTTCGAATAAACACACCTGTAACCAGCTGACACAAAACTCCTTCAGAGCTAAGCCAGACGCAAGCTCGACACTGTGTACCCTGTGACATCTCCGGACCAGAGTCGATTCCACTCGGGTCTTCTCTACCGGACCGAGTACCCTGAGGCTGACAACATCCTCCTTTGACCTCCGGATTCACAGAGAGGGTTGTCTAACTGTGTGAGGTACCACACAGATGGTGTCCGATGCTGTTTTCTCTAATAAACAACTGAGTTAGCTGCAAAACATCGTTTCCCACCCAGAACGCGCTTCTCTCTCTGAAAGAAACCTTCTGAGATTCATTCATGCATCCAAAACCTCGCATTCCACCGTAGTTTTCCATTCAGACACAGGTTTGTTTGATTACAAGTTTTAATATCAAGCTGTTCAAATTGTCAGTTACAAATTGTCTTTTCAAATAGTCATTTTTTAAAAGTGTTAGTAATAAATTCTTAACTTTCAAAAGTCTGACTCTTCTATGAAATGAAACATGGAATGGTGTATATTTTTGGTTATTGAATGAGCAAAGATTCCTTTAAAGTTCTGATTCAATAAATAAACTTTTGCTATTACATTTAATCATCTTCAATTAAACATTAATCTTTGGATTAAAATATAGACCAAGACAGTTAGTGTATGAACGTCTATCGATTACACGAATATCCTAGATATTTGTGCATAACAAAAGTTCATTTGCTAATGTCCGATCTTTTCTTCAGAATCTCACAAAGCTGATAGCAAACAGCGTTAATTCTAGTATGTAGTTAACCACACTACAAGAGATAATATATTAGTTTCTATGTTTCTACTGTAAGAGAAATCTATCAAATTAAGTAATCTACGTGAGTTTGTGGATGACTGTCTACCCTTGATGAAACCAGTTTGGTCAGGGTGTATTATGAAGGGGGTTACCATCTCTAATCTTTTTGCCAGGGCTTTACACATTATTTTGAGATCAAAATTAATAAGAGAAATTGGGCGATAGCTGGTAGGAAATGCAGGGTCTTTGCCTGGTTTTAACAAGAGACTAATATTGGCTGAATTCATGTTTGGCTGTAATCTGCTGCTCTCTTCGATTTCCCTCACCATTCTAAAAAATACTGGAGCCAGATGGATGCAGAATTCTTTGTAGAACTCTGCTGGAAACCTGTCTGGACCTGAAGCTTTCCTATTAGTCATGGATTTAAGGGCTTCCTGGAGCTCAGCTGATGTTAGTGGCGAGTCCAGGACTGTAGCTTGGCTGTCTGATAATTTAGGAAGTGTTATCCTGTCAAGGAACTCATTGATCCTGTTATCTGATGGGTTCATCTGTGGTGTGTACAAAGTTTGGTAAAAGTCTCTGAAAGTGTTGTTTATTCTTTCAGGGTCACAAACTATAGTCCCGGTTGAGTCTTTAACAGCAGATATGGTAGTTTTCTCTTTATTTATTTTTAATTGGCTAGCTAAAATTTTACCTGATTTATTACTATGTTCAAAGTTTTCTATTTGTAGTCTTTGTGCTAAAAATGGTGTCTTTTTGTCAATAATTCCAAGAAGTTCTAATTTAGCTTTATGTAATTTGCTCAGTAACTCTTCTTCTGTGGATGCCTCTAAAGACTTAATGATTTCCTCTAACTCCTGAATACGTTTGTTTTCAATTTTTTTCTTATGTGATGAGAAAGAGATTATTTTACCTCTCATCACTGCCTTTCCTGCCTCCCAGAGAACAGATGCTGATGTTCCAGGCAGGTCATTATGTTCTAAATATAAAGCCCACTCCTTTTTAATACATTCAATAAAACCTTCATCTTTAAGCAGTGATGTATTAAACCTCCAGCTTTTGTTTGGTGGGATTGTGTACTTGTTTACCAGAGTTAAAGAAACCAGAGCATGGTCACTGACAACTATGGGGTGTATCTCAGTGTCTGAAATGTCAGCCAACAATGAGCTGCTGACTAGAAAATAATCCAAACATGAATGAGAGTGATGGACGTGTGACAAAATAAGTATATTCTCTACGGTTAGGATGAAGAGATCGCCATGCATCACAAAGCCCATAATCCCTCATGTACTGGTTAACTACGTTAGTGAGTCCCAGCTGTACTGAGCCTGTCTGTTAAAGAGTTCATCCAAAAATTTAAATCGCCTCCAAGTATAAGTGGACAGTCCAAGTGTTCGGAGAGTACAGAGAAAAAATTACGAAAGAATGAAGGGTCATCAATATTTGGACAGTATATACTGACAATACATAAGCTTTGGTTCTGTACAGATATTTTTATCATTATAAATCTACCCTCTGGATCAGAGACTGTGTCCAGTACTGGAAATTGATGTTTTTGTGTATTAAAATAGCTACACCTCTTTGCCTAGAGTTATAGCAGGCAGAGAACATGCTGGGAAACTCAGGTGTTTTAAGTTCATCTGCGGATGTGGCAGATCTAAGACTCTCTTGAAATAATATTATGTCTGCTTGCACTCTCTATAGCTGATCAAAAATCTTTAATTTTTTTCTCTCTGGAGCCAGCTCCATGTACGTTCCATGAGACAAACCTCAGTGCACCCATAGATGTATGTGTGAGTAGATAAATATGACGCCTTCATGTGAATAAGGTGGAATAAGTAACTAAATGTATAAAATTGTATGTTAATAAATAACAGAAAAGTAAATATTAATAATAATATTAATAAAGATCTAACAGTGTTTGTGGTTGTATTATTTGACGCGTAAATTATGATTTTGTGCTGTGGATTTAATATTTGTGTGTGTGTGTGTGTGTGTGTGTGTGTGTGTGTGTGTGTGTGTGTTTGTGAATGAGTGAGCATGCAGAGAGGCATAGAGCTATACATTTACATTCAGTTGATTGAGTCCATGATCAAGAATTAATAAACATAAGTTTTTCCATAACAGAGATAAATACTTTTTTTAAATGGTGAGCAGCCCTTGGCGACCCGACTCCGGATAATGGGCCAAAAATGGCTGGATGGATATTTTCTCCACCTTCCTGCATTCCTCTTCATCTGTCTGATGTCCTGATGCTGCAGCCAGAGACAGGACCTGACAATACAGGCCCACATTACAGCCCTGACACTTCCATGCAATACGCTGAGTTTCCTCCTCCAACTCAAGCCTGGTTCAGAAACCTCTGTGGTGGTTTGATTTTCCAGGAATTATAGTTCTCAGCACCCTGCCAAAGCCACTTGACAGCACTGCTCAACTTAAAAAACCCTTCGATGCAAATATTCACAAAGGCAAATAATGTAAATGAAACCGGCAGAATTTCTGTCAGACGTTTGCATTCGGAGTGGTTGATGGTTCCAGCAAAACCAAAAATATACTCTACCAGTAACACGAATGACGTGTTTCTGCAGCTGCTAAATACCTGCAGCCACGGACTGAAGGAGAACGACCAAAAGGCAACGATGGAGAAGGTTCTTCTGTGCATCACCATCATATCAGGTAAAATATTTATGTTCACAGACTCGTGTCTACGTGTCCTATTCATAAGAATATTGTTCATCAGGTGTGTCTGCAGCACTCAGAACATCAGTACTTTAAGTACNATAAGAGACAGTATATATGTATATATATATATGATATAAGTTCATTTGTCAATTCGTTTGATCTTTCTCAGAATTTAGAAACCTGCATAACAACAGCGTTAAATTCTAGTTATGTAGATTAACTAGTTTGCATAGTTATTTGATATAATTACAGCATTTTACATTTATGTATTTAGCAGACACTTTTGTCCAAAGCGACTTACAAGTGATAATCGGCGTGTTGCCCTTGAGGATAACAACAACAATAACAACAACAACTTGGCATCAATCAGGGAGAGGAGGGAACAAGGAATGGATGGTAGAGAGGGGGACGGGTGCAGGGAGGGTGCTAGTTTAGAAGATGCTCTCTGAAGAGCAGGGTCTTCAGGAGGCTCTTGAAAGTCGAACAGGAAGCCGCTGTTCTGGTAGTGCTTGGTAGATCATTCCACATTTGTGGAACGATGCATTAGAAGAGCCTGGATTGTCCTGAGCGTGGTGTAGGCACTGCTAGCCGATGATCCTGTGATGACCAGAGCGGCCGGGCCGAGACGTAAGCCTTTGCAAGAGGATTCAGGTAGATGGGAGCCGTACCATCTCGGACTTTGTATGCTAGTGTTAGCAATTTGAATTTGATGCGTGCAGCTAGCGGTAGCCAGTGGAGCTCAATGAACAGAGGGGTGACGTGTGCTCTTTTTGGCTGATTGAAGACCAGATGCGCCATTGTGTTCTGGACCATTTGAAGAGGTCTCACTGTACAGCCTGGAAGACCAGTTAGAAGGGCATTGCAGTAATCGAGGCGGGAGATGACAGTAGATTGCACCAGGAGCTGGGTGGCATGTTGTGTTGGGTATGGTCTGATCTTTCGTATGTTATACAGCGCAAAGCGGCATGAACGAGCAACAGAGGCAACATGATCTTTAAAGGTCAGGTGTTCATCAATCACAACACCCAGATTTCGAAATGCCTTTGAAGGAGCCAGAGATAGGAAGTCATTTTGGATTGAGATATTGTGCTGTATGGATGGTTTTGCTGGGATGACAAGTAGTTCAGTTTTAGAGAGGTTGAGTTGGACATGGTGGGATTTCATCCATTTTGATATGTCAGAGAGACGGTTTGATATTCGTGCAGAGACAGTGTGGTCGTCCGGTGGAAATGACAGATAGAGCTGGGTGTCATCAGCATAGCAGTGGTAGGAGAAGCCATGTGATCGAATGATCTCACCCAGTGAGGTGGTGTATATGGCAAAGAGAAGAGGTCCTACTACAGAGCCCTGGGGGACTCCTGTGGCAACATGGTGCACGGTAGAATCGTCCAAGCCAAGATACACTGAATGATCGTCCTGTGAGGTATGATTCAAACCAGGTGTGTGCTTCCTCTGTAATGCCCATGCTAGAGAGTGTGGATAAAAGGAAGCCATGGTTGACAGCCATGGTTATCACTCCAGCTTGTTTTCACGTCCTCTTTTTGGTCTCCAGTCATCGAGTGTGTCCATGTTTTGAGCCAGTTGTAGTTTTTAGAAATGAGACATTCATTGTAGTTTTTGTTTATGTTATTGATTATGTGGGAATGAAAACAAGATAAAACTAAATGTGAAACTGAGTTTTAGTGAAATTAAAACATTGCAGATGAACACGAACAGATGTTGCATCAAAAAAGAAGTCTTTCAACTCTCTAAAACATTCTGATTTATTTTCCTCTTTTGTGCAAAACACAAAAAAAGTAAAACTAGTTGTTTTCTTCTGCCTCCTGGATGCCTCCCGGGTGAGGTTTTCCCAGCACGTCCAACTGGGAGGAGACCCAGAGGAATACCCAGGACACGCTGGAGGGACTATGTCTGTCGGCTGGCCAGGGAAAGCCTTGGGAGTCTCCTGAGCTGGCTCAAATGGCTAGGGAGAGGAAAGTCTGGGCCTCTTGGCTTAGGCTGCTTCCACGCAACCCGCAAGCGTGCCTCCAGAAAATTTTGATAGGGTTGGCCAGATGGGGCCAAAGAAATTTTGGGGTGGCACACCGAATTGGTCCTTGTGGTCTCTGGGAGAGTTTAGCCTGTGGCGATGTGCTGCATTCCTCCTTTATTAGTTTTTATTTAAAACAAAACAAAAACAAACTTTACATACCCAAAACATTTATCTTTAATTTCCCAAACACAAACATGCTAGAAAAATGTATTTCAGTTATTTAAAATGTTAATGCAAATTTACTTTAAGAATGTATTTTTTAGGTTAATTCACCTGTGTTGCTGTGTTCACAAAAAACTAGGGAGATAAAAACTTTTTTTAAATAGTGAGCAGCAGAAACATATGTATTTTTAAATTTTGATTATTTCTTTACTCAATAATTTGTAGCATCATGAATGGCCTCTGGTTTGTGACAAAGGTCACATTTTCCCAGCTGGGTCGTGCTGTAACTTTGCTCCACAGATTAACCCGCCAGGAGCCGTGATGTCTGCTGTAACCATCTTTATCTGCTGCTGTTCCGTCCCAAGATGGACACTTCAAGATTTCACAATAATAATTTTTCAATAATAATTTTAATAAACTCATGGACTTTATTACTGTTTATTACAATCTTCATAAATAATCATCTTGGTTCAGTATAAATATATTTTAATTACTGAAATGACTTATTATGCTTTGGGTAATATAATAATTATTATGATAATCAGTAATGTGTGTTCAGCAAACTAGAAGGTCACTTGCACTTTAACCACCTCATGCAGTGGGGAAACCAGGGTAAAGGCAAACCATCTCACATGTCTTTACTCCATAACAACAAGCTTTCTGACGCTGAGAGGGCATGTTCTGGGGTTTTGTTAAAACCAAATCTCCATAGCTGAAAGTCAGTTCTTGAACCATACCAGGGGACGACGGACGGCCGCCCAAGTCTCTACTAAGCATTCTCTCATGCCGATAGACTTGCTTCGAATAAACGCACCTGTAACCAGCTGACACAAAACTCCTTCAGAGCTAAGCCAGACGCAAGCTCGACACCGTGTACCCTGCGACATCTCCGGACCAGAGTCGATTCCACTCGGGTCTTCTCTACCGGACCGAGTACCCTGAGGCTGACAACATCCTCCTTTGACCTCCGGATTCACAGAGAGGGTCGTCTAATTGTGTGAGGTACCACACAGATGGTTTCCGATGCTGTTTTCTCTAATAAACAACTGAGTTAGCTGCAAAACATCGTTTCCCACCCAGAACGCGCTTCTCTCTCTGAAAGAAACCTTCTGAGATTCATTCATGCATCCAAAACCTCGCATTCCACCTTAGTTTTCCATCCAGACACAGGTTTGTTTGATTAGAAGTTTTAATATCAAGCTGTTCAAATTGTCAGTTACAAATTGTCATTTCAAATAGTCATTTTTTTAAAGTGTTAGTAATAAATTCTTAACTTTCAAAAATCTGACTCTTCTATGAAATGAAACATGGAATGGTGTATATTTTTGGTTATTGAATAAGCAAAGATTCCTTTAAACTTCTGATTCAATAAATAAACTTTTGCTATTACATTTAATCATCTTAAATTAAACATTAATCTTTGGATTAAAATATAGACCAAGACAGTTAGTGTATGAACGTCTATCGATTGCATGAATATCCTAGATATTTGTGCATAACAAAAGTTCATATGCTAATGTCCGATCTTTTCTTCAGAATCTCACAAAGCTGATAGCAAACAGCGTTAATTCTAGAATGTAGTTAACCACGCTACAAGAGATAATATACTAGTTTCTATGTTTCTACTGTAAGAGAAATCTATCAAATTAAGTAATCTACGTGAGTTTGTGGATGACTGTCTACCCTTGATGAAACCAAGGCAATTTGCTCAGTAACTCTTCTTCTGTGGATGCCTCTAAAGACTTAATGATTTCCTCTAACTCCTGAATACGTTTGTTTTCTATATTTTTCTTATGTGATGAGAAAGAGATTATTTTACCTCTCATCACTGCCTTTCCTGCCTCCCAGAGAACAGATGATGATGTTCCAGGCAGGTCACTATGTTCTAAATATAAAGCCCACTGCTTTTTAATAGATTCAATAAAACCTTCATCTTTAAGCAGTGATGCATTAAACCTCCAGTTTTTGTTTGGTGGGATTGTGTACTTGTTTACCAGAGTTAAAGAAACCGGAGCATGGTCACTGACAACTATGGGGTGTATCTCAGTGTCTGAAATGTCAGCCAACAATGAGCTGCTGACTAGAAAATAATCCAAACATGAATGAGAGTGATGGACGTGTGAAAAAATAAGTATATTCTCTATGGTTAGGATGAAGAGATCGCCATGCATCACAAAGCCCATAATCCCTCATGTACTGTTTAACTATGTTAGTGGATTGCAAATTGCGCTGAGTCCCAGCTGTACTGAGCCTGTCTGTTAAAGAGTTCATCCAAAAATTAAAATCGCCTCCAAGTATAAGTGGACAGTCCAAGTGTTCGGAGAGTACAGAGAAAAAATTACGAAAGAATGAAGGGTCATCAATATTTGGACAGTATATGCTGACAATACTTAAGCTTTGGTTCTGTACAAACATTTTTAACATTATAAATCTACCCTCTGGATCAGAAACTGTATCCAGTACTGGAAATTGATGTTTTTGTGTATTAAAATAGCTACACCTCTTTGCCTAGAGTTATAGCAGGCAGAGAACATGCTGGGAAACTCAGGTGTTTTAAGTTCATCTGCGGATCTGGCAGATCTATGACTCTCTTGAAATAATATTACGTCTGCTTGCACTCTCTTTAGCTGATCAAAAATCTTTAATTTTTTTCTCTCTGGAGCCAGCTCCATGTACGTTCCATGAGACAAACCTTAGTGCACACAAAGATGTGTGTGTGAGTAGATAAATATGACACCTTCATGTGAATAAGGTGGAATAAGTAACGAAATGTATAAAATTGTATGTTAATAAATAACAGAAAAGTAAATATTAATAATAATAATAATAAAGATCGAACAGTGTTTGTGGTTGTATTATTTGACGCGTAAATTATGATTTTGTGCTGTGGATTTAATATTTGTGTGTGTGTGTGTGCGCGCGTGTGTGTGTGCGCGTGTGTGTGTGTGTGTGTGTGTGTGTGTGTGTGTGAATGAGAGAGCATGCAGAGAGGCATAGAGCAATACATTTACATTCAGTTGATTGAGTCCATGATCAAGAATTAATAAACATACCTTTTTCCATAACAGAGATAAAAACTTTTTTTAAATGGTGAGAAGCCCTTGGCGACCCGACTCCGGATAATGGGCCAAAAATGGATGGATGGACGTTTTCTCCACCTTCCTGCATTTCTCTTCACCTGTCTGATGTCCTGATGCTGCAGCCAGAGACAGGACCTGACAATACAGACCCACATTACAGCCCTGACACTTCCATGCAATACACTGAGTTTCCTCCTCCAACTCAAGCCTGGTTCAGAAACCTCTGTGGTGGTTTGATTTTCCAGGAATTATAGTTCTCAGCACCCTGCCAAAGCCACTTGACAGCACTGCTCAACTTAAAAAACCCTTCGATGCAAATATTCACAAAGGCAAATAATGTAAATGAAACCGGCAGAACTTTTGTCAGACGTTTGCATTCGGAGTGGTCGATGGTTCCAGCAAAACCAAAAATCTACTCTACCAGTAACACGAATGACGTGTTTCTGCAGCTGCTAATTACCTGCAGCCACGGACTGAAGGAAAACGACCAAAAGGCAACGATGGAGAAGGTTCTTCTGTGCATCACCATCACATCAGGTAAAATATTTATGTTTACAGACTCGTGTCTACGTGTCCTATTCATAAGAATATTGTTCATCAGGTGTGTCTGCAGCACTTAGAACATCAGTACTTTAAGTACAGTAATACTTTTCTTGCATTTGAGTCTTTATAAACAACCATGTGTGTTCTTGTGTGTCTGCAGCTCTGTGTTCTGCCTCATCTCTTCCTGCTCATGAGTTTCATTTTATTTATGACCTGAAGACCTGGACTGAAGCACAGAGGTACTGCAGAGAGACGTACACTGACCTGGTGACGATACAGAACTTGGAGGACGTGACGATCCTGAAAAACAAGGCAGATATGACCAAAAGGGTCGATCCAAACACCTATGTAAGATCAGTTCCTCTCTTGTTTTATAACATTTAAAAAGATCAGTCATTTATAACCATTTCCACTGGCACGAAAACAAAAATCGTTAAAAAGTTAAGGTTACCAAATATAAACAGAATAAAATACAATCAATGCTGTTGAACATATTCCATCATTCAGTGTTGAGTAATGGAATACTTGTACCACCATTATGTATTTAGAAATCTAAGAGTAACTATTCTGTTACAATTGCTGTTTTTAAACAAGGTAGAATACAATTACTTTTGTAATCCCAGTGGAATACTTGTGTGTTTACAACTTTCCACCCGAAAGATGAACGAATACATTTTGGACAATGTGTCTCTGTGTGGTCCCGTCTGGCCACGGTCCTTTTACAGCTCTCAGTCATGGAGAGGGATTTACGGCTGTCCCCGCACGCTATTGGATAACAACAACGTGACACACTCACCGCTACAGATGTCACCCGACGAGGCAGTCCGCCGTACGCCGTCAAAGATGCAAACACATCCTCTTTCTAAAAGAACGTTGTTACCTCTATCTGCCCTTGAGTCAAAGACAAACCCACGTCAAAATTGTCCAAACAAGCCGTCGCCATATTTGTATCAGTGACATTCCGCCCACCAGCGCTGCGATTGGCCCACCAAACGATTAAAGAGCTGTGATTAGACCGCTACGGATGTCAGTCACCGGGGAAGTCCGCCATTACACCGTGAAAGAACGACATAAAAACATAAATAATTAGGAATGTCCAATATTATCAGCCATTACTGGCCTTTAAATGTGATATCGGAAAATATCAGTTTTCACTGATGACCCAACTTACAGTACGTCGTGTTAGTAACCTAAATGATTTTTTTTATTGGGGAGAATTTAAGAGTCAGACAATAAAGGATATCAGATATTGGTAAAAAAGCCAATATGGAGCATCCCCTTCAAAATAAGAGGTGCTTTTTCTAAATAAACACACTGAATCTGTTTGCAGCTCCTGTAGAAAAGTTTCCCTTTATTACAGAAAAATAATCAATTGACACTTTGATAAAATAAAAATAAGCCAAAACTAATTACTTTGCTTTATTTGTTTTTCCCGTCAGTACATAACGTTTAGCACTAATATGCCCTCTGTTTTCCTGCAGGAGTGGCTGCTGACACATATTGTGACGTTTCATAGACTTAGATGCTGTTTATAAGGGGAAGTAATCCAAGTATTTAGGATACAGTACCAGGATTAATTAAAGTCACGGACTATATTAGAAAATGCATTTTAAAGCAGGTATTCAGCATTCTGTAACTGAACTGTTTTTGTAATGACCTGAGCTTGAATGTCAGACCCGCCATGACACGTTTAAGACATTTAAAATGTTTATTAAAACAATTCAGGAGCTTGTCACCAACACTGCGGAGAGAGATGGCTGGGTTGCAGTGAGGAGGAAGCGTGGGTCAGAACCAGAGATGACGGCGAGAGATCCGAGGAGGTAGGCAAGAGCTTAAAGTCAGGGGACAGATCCATGTCGATAATACTGGAAATGAAATAGCGTGGTAGGGAACGAGGCAGGGGTCCAAAGCAGGGGCGAGAATCCGGGAGATGGAACCAGGTCGAGATACATGAGACAGCCGATGGCTGGAAGGCTGGAGAATTTACCGGCTGTGGCGTTCAATAATCTGACAATGGTTGGATGGCAGGCCGGGTGTTATATAGCAGAGGAGGCAGGTGTGTGGCATGAGCTGATGACAGGGCGCAGCCGCAGGTGATGATAATTAAGTGGCTGAGGGCTTGATGGAGGAGGCAGCTGAGGCTGAGGAGGGTGGCAGCCTGGGACTCATGACAGTTTTTCCAGAGTTCAAAAATATTGAAATTGACTAAAAAAGGAACACATCAGAGAACCCTGTTTAAATGCTCACAATACCAACTTTTCATTTCTGTTTCCAGCTCCTCTGGATCGGATGGTATGATGATGTGAACAGCTGGAGGTGGTCCATGTCAGACCCAAACTTCTACCAACATGATGAGACGTTCAGAATCTGGGTACCCGGAGAACCGAATAACTATGCAGGAATAGGAGAGAGTTGTGCTAAGATTAGGACTACTGGGCAGTGG
This sequence comes from Nothobranchius kuhntae, assembly GCA_006942095.1. Lineage (NCBI taxonomy): Eukaryota > Metazoa > Chordata > Actinopteri > Cyprinodontiformes > Nothobranchiidae > Nothobranchius > Nothobranchius kuhntae. Next base: position 12,458 of record SSNQ01033775.1, on the reverse strand, counting down.
GGTGACTTTATTTGCTCTTCCACTGAATATTTCATCTGCTTTAATGTCAACGGTGAGAACTTTACCCGTCTAGAACCACAACCTAGCAGAGCTCCTGATTTTTGTGTTTATTTTGTCTAAATACTTTCTGTCAATAAAAAAGATTCATTGGGTAATCGTCCACTTTCAGGGCTGAATGCAGCATTCATCTTCATCAGCACCAAAAAGAACTGGACCGATGCTCAGAGCTACTGCAGACAGCACCACACAGACCTGGCCAGCGTGAGGAACCTGTCAGAGAACCAGCAGGTGAAGCAGCTGATCACATCAGGACAAGCTGCCTGGATCGGTCTGTACAGAGACACCTGGAAGTGGTCGGACGGAAGCAACTCTTCGTTTACGTACTGGAGGAGCGGGGAACCCAATAGCGGCACAGCAAACTGCGTTGCAGCGAACCTCGACGTGTCTGGAGGATGGGAGGACTGGGGATGTGAAAAGAAGAATTATTTTGTTTGCTACAGCGGTGAGTCACCATCCGCAGTGTTTTACTGATATTTACTGTGATATATTCTGTTTGTCCTTTTATTTACGTCAACATGATTATTTGAGCACATTCTCACATCGAGGCCGATCAGAAACTCCTAAAGTGTGTAAAATAACATTCAAAGAACATTTAATGTGCAAAACATTAATAATAATAATAATAATAATAATAATAATAATAATAATAATAATAATAATAATACATTTTAATTAAAAATGCACCTTTCTGGTCATTCAAGGACGTTGTACAGAATAAAAACTCAAATCATTCAATAAAACAAAAGGAGACATAAGTACAACATAAGCAGAACAAATAAACAAAGATAACAAACAAGGCACTCTAAAATTCAAGGTTGATATGTGGTTATGAAGAGGTGAGTTTTGAGTAGTTTTTTTCTGTGAGTGAGTTCATGGTCTTGATGAGAGGGGGAAGGTAGTTCCAGAGTTTGGAGCGGTGCAGCTGAAGGCTGTACTCCCCATGGCGCTGAGACGGAAGGAGGGCACAGAGAGACGAATGGAGGAGGAGGACCTGAGGGAACGGGACGAGGTGACGATGTGAACGAGATCTGTGAGGTAGTGAGGGGTGAGGTTATGGATGGCCTTGAAGGTGAGAAAGAGAATCTTGAAGTCAATCCTGGTGTGCACTGGAAGCCAATGGAGTTGTTTGAGGATGGTGGTGATGTAATGAGAGATGGGATCTCTAGTGACGATGCGTGCTGCTGCATTCTGAACCAACATGGAGCTTATGGAGGGTTTTCTGAGGGAGGCCAGAGAGAAGAGAGCTGCAGTAATCGATACGTGATGTAACCAGATATGGACGAGGATAGAAGCAGAGTGGACGGTAAGGGAGGGGCGAAGACGATTAATGTTACAAAGATGGAAATAAGCTGAACGTGTGATGTTATTGATGTGAGATTGGAAAGATAGTGTGCTGTCGACGATGACACGCAGACTCTTGACCTGGGGGGAGGGGGAAACTGAGGTAGTACCAACCCAAAGAAGTTTTGTTTTGTCTGTATTTAATTTTAAGAAGTGTGAATCTTAGACCTTTTCATTATTTATAAAAAACAAAAAAAATTCTAATGATTTCAAAGATGTGTTATGAATCTTTTCCCAAACAAACACACATAAGAATTCTAACAAAGATGTTTTAATTTAAATCCAAACACACACACACACACACACACACACACACACACACACACACACACACACACACACACACACACACACACACACACACACACACACACACACACACACACACTCCATGGCCTTTAAAGTAAAATCTAACAATCACCAGGAGGAGACGTTGCCATGACTACGCCTGTTCTCAGCTTCTTAGATAAATAAAAAACTACATTGATGATGAACGTGCTGACGACTCATTTCCTGTTCCTCTAAGTTCCTGTTTCAAAGCAAGTGGTGAGGCTGAAGCTGGTGAGCAGCTCCTCTGTGGACCTGAATGATCCTGTTCTGCTGGAAAATCTGCAGAAACAGGTGAAGCACTTTCCTGGATTATTACATTAATGAAAGTTATTCATTCATTCATAAATGAGTCACGTTCATGAATGTTGGGGTTTTCCCTCTTACAGATACAAAGATCCTGATTTTTGCCTTCAAAGCCCTAAATGTCCTGCACCTTATGACCTGCTCACTCCCTATGTGCCAACTGTTCTTGTCTTATTGTTTGGTTCCTTGAACCGTCACCTTATCATGGTGGAGGAGTTTGAGTGCCCTAATGATCCTAGGAGCTATGTTGTCTGGGGCACTTTGTGCCCCTGGTTGGGTCTCCCATGACAAATTGGTCTTAGGTGAAGGGTGAGACAAAGAACGGTTCAAAGGATCTTTCATGGATGTAAATTCAAAGAGTCTAAGTACCCGGCCTGGAGGGTTACCGGGGTCCAACCCTGGAGCCAGGCCTGGGGTTGGGGCCCGTGAGCGAGTGCCTGGTGGCCGGGCTTTCGCCCATGGGGCCCGGCCGGGCCCAGCCCGAACCGGATGCATGGGCTCATCCAACTGTGGACCCACCACCCGCAGGAGGAACATGCAGTGTGGATCGGATGGCAGACCAAGGCGGGAGCCTTGGTGGTCCAATCCCCGGACAAGGAAACTGGTTTTTGGGACATGGAACGTCACCTCGCTGGCGGGGAAGGAGCAGGAGCTTGTGGCAGAGGTTGAGTGGTACCGGCTAGATATAGTCGGACTCACCTCGACACATAGCATTGGCTCTGGAACCCAAGTCCTTGAGAGGGGTTGGACACTCTCCTTTGCTGGAGTTGCTCCGGGTGAGAGGCAGAGGGCTGGGGTTGCTTTTTGTTAGCCCCAAGACTCTCTGCCTGTGTGTTGGGGTTCACCCCGGGAGACGAGAGGGTAGCTTCCCTGCACCTTCGGGTTGGGGAACGGGTCCTGACTGTTGTTTGTGCTTATGGGCCAAATATCAGTTCAGAGTACCCACCCTTTCTGGAGTCCCTGGGACGAGTGCTAGATAGTGCTCCATCAGGGGACTCCATTGTCCTGCTGGGGGACTTCAATGCTCACATGGGCAATGACAGCTTGACCTGGAGGGGTGTGATTGGGAGGAATGGCCCGCCTGATCTGAACTCGAGTGGTGTTTCATTATTGGACTTCCGTGCAAGCTGCAGTTCTGCCATAACGAACACCATGTTCGAACATAAGGATGCCCATCGGTACACTTGGTACCAGGGCAGCCTAGGTCGCAGGTCGATGATAGACTTTGTAGTCGTATCATCTGACCTGCGGCCGTATGTTTTGGACACCCGAGTGAAGAGAGGAGCGGAGCTGTCAACTGATCACCACCTGGCAGTGAGTTGGATCAGATGGCAGGGGAAGATGCCGCGTAGACCTGGCAGACCCAAACTCATAGTGAGGGTCTGCTGGGAACGCCTGGCAGAAGAACCTGTCAAGACGGTCTTCAACTCCCACCTCCAGCAGAGATTTGACCGCGTCCCGAGAGCAGTGGGGGACATTGACTCCGAGTGGGCCTTGTTCCACTCTGCGATTGTTAAGGCGGCTGTTGCTAGCTGTGGTCGCAAGGTGGCCGGTGACAGTCGTGGTGGCAACCCCCGTACACAAGAGGTTCGGGGAGCTGTCAGGCTGAAGAAGGAGGCCTACAGGGTGTGGCTGGTCTGTGGGTCTCCGGAGGCAGCAGACAGGTACCGGATAGCCAAGCGGGGTGCAGCAGTGGCAGTTGCCGAGGCAAAATCTCGGGCGTGGGAGGAGTTTGGTGAGGGCATGGAAAAAGACTATCGATCGGCTCCAAAGAGGTTCTGGCAAACTGTCCGGCGCCTCAGGAGAGGGAGGCAGCAACTCACTCACACTGTTTACAGGGGATGGGGAGCTGCTGACGTCAACTGGGTCTATCGTCGGACGGTGGAAGGAATACTTTGAGGAGCTCCTCATTCCCACCTATGCGCATTCCGAGGAGGAACCAGAGCCAGGAGACCTGGGGATGGACTGTCCAATCTCAGGGGCAGAAGTTGCTGAGGTAGTCAAACAACTACACAGTGGCGGAGCCCCGGGGGCGGATGAGATTTGTCCTGGGTATCTCAAGGCTATGGATGTTGTAGGGCTGTCATGGTTTACATGTCTCTGCAACATTGCGTGGTCATCGGGGGCTGTTCCTGTGGAGTGGCAGACCAGGGTGGTGGTCCCCATCTTTAAGACCTGGAAAGGTCTACTCCAAGGTACTGGAGAGGAGGGTCAGATCGATAGTTGAATCTCAGATTGAGGAGGAGCAATGTGGTTTTCGTCCTGGCCGTTGAACTGTGGACCAGCTCTATACCCTTGCAAGGGTGATGGAGGGGGCATGGGAGTTTGCCCAACCAATCCACATGTGTTTTGTGGATTTGGAGAAGGCTTATGACCGTGTCCCCAGGGGCACCCTGTGGGGGACGCTCCAGGAGTAATGGATGGGTGGCTTTCTGTTAAGGGCCATTCAGTCCCTTTACCAGAGGAGCGTGAGTTTGGTCCGCATAGCCGGTAGTAAGTCGGACCTGTTCCCGGTGAGGGTTGGACTCCGCCAGGGCTGCCCTTTTTCACTGGTTCTGTTCATTACCTTTATGGACAGAATTTCTCGGCGCAGCCGTGGTGTGGAGTGTGTCGAGTTTGGTGGCAGGAGAATCTCGTCTCTGCTTTTTGTGGATGATGTGGTCCTCCTAGCTTCATCCAGCTCTGACCTTCAGCTCTTGCTGGGTAGGTTCGCGGCCGAGTGTGAAGCGGCTGGGATGAGGATCAGCACCTCAAAATCTGAGACCATGGTTCTCGACCGGAAAAGGGTGGCTTGCCAACTCCGGGTCGGGGGAGAAGTCCTACCTCAAGTGGAGGAGTTTAAGTATCTCGGGGTCTTGTTCACGAGTGAGGGTAGGAGGGATCGGGAGACCGACAGGCGGATCGGTTCAGCATCTGCAGTGATGCGGACGCTGAACCGATCTGTTGTGGTGAAGAGGGAGCTGAGCCAGAAAGCCACGCTCTCGATTTACCGGTCGATCTACGTCCCAATCCTCACCTATGGTCATGAGCTTTGGGTATTGACCGAAAGAACGAGATCGCTGATACAAGCGACCGAAATGAGTTTCCTCCGTAGGGTGGCTGGGCTCTGCCTTAGAGATAAGGTGAGGAGCTCGGACTTTTGGGAGGGCCTCAGACTAGAACCGCTGCTCCTCCGGATCGAAAGGAGTCAATTGAGGTGGTTTGGCCATCTGGTCAGGATGCCTCCTGGACGCCTCCCTGGGGAGGTGTTTTGGGCATGTCCTGACGGCAGGAGGCCCCCGGGTCAACCCAGGACACGTTGGAGAGGTTACATCTCCAATCTGGTCCGGGAACGCCTTGGGGTCCTGCCGGAGGAGCTGGTGGAGGTGGCCGGGGAGAGGACGGTTTGGAGCTTCCTAGTTGGGATGCTGCCCCCTCGACCCAGACCCAGGTAAGCGGAGGAAGACGAGAGAGATGAGAGATGCTTGGGTGAAATGTCTTCAAATCCGTCGTATTAGCTGAAGATGCACACATAATTCTGTCTGGACAAAATTAAAAGAGTGATTGAAGCAGGTTAAGATTAAAATGACAAAGAATAAAAGATCTTCTGTACGTTCTTTCTGTGTTTTCTGTCAACTTGCACTGCTTGGTTCTTTCAAAACACAGAAAAAAGGGTTGTTCTTTAGCTTGTTCTGCTAACGTTTCGGCTCTGAGGATGACTATAGTAATGGTAGAACTAGCAAACAGCTACTGGATTATCAGTTATTATAGATCCTCTACTGCTCCCCATCGTTAACAAACTGCACTGAAGGTTCTAGAAAATGAGAGGAAAGAGGACAGCTTAGGTGTATTTGCCACCGCAGGTGTTAAAATAAACAAGTGAATGTTTGTGTTTCAGCTCCAGCAGAAGCTGAAGGATCAGGGAGTGAATGGAAACATCCGCCTGAGCTGGAGGAAACAGACGGATGAAGTCTTCCACAAGGAGAAGGACCAGAATAAGAGCAGGAATGAGCTTTAAGCACAGATCTGCAGCATGAGACGGGTTTCCTTTAGATATTTCCAAAGCTGGATTGTTATTTTCTGCCTTTAATCTCTCGGGTTTGGGTTTTATTTAGTTTATTAACTAGAATGTTAGGGTTTAGTGGTCTGGCTCAGGTGGGGCTTCACCTGCTGGTCTAGAAGCTGTTAGTTATGTGACAACACCCATTAAAATTATTTTGGTGTTCTGGCTGAGATGGGGCTTTATCAGTAATCGACTGTAACAAAGTACAAGTACTTAGTTACTGTACTTAAGTCATGTTCTTGAGGCCTACTTTCTACTTTTACTCTATTTGACTTAAAGATCGTATGTTTTTTCTTCTCTACTACATTTCCCCCCGGTCCGACAGCACAGTGGCTGAAGTAAGCGAGTCCTACTGCAAACCCTAATCAGATGGAGGAGTACACATCAGACCACATAGTCGCCCCAGGTCAGGAAGTTAGAGCATTTCTGTGCATAACCGTTGATCCCTAAGCAAATGGTCCGCGGGAGGTCTGGGTGTCTGGGTCAACCTGTGTGAGCATCATCCTGCTGCTTCATGGTGACAGAGGGAGAAGAAGGACAAAGACAAAGATCTGACTCTCGTGAAACCGCGTGGAGGCCTGGGACAAGGACTAGAGGAGCTTCAACAACAACAAGGATGCTGAACTTGTTCTTTTGGTTTTATTTTCATCATTCTTTTCATCACAAGACAACAACCAGGACTTCAAAAGTTGCAGTTTGGAGTCTGAAGTCATTTCTTAATTTTAAAGCACTTAGTTGTTTAGTTATTCAGTACAGGCCAGGACCATTTCTGATAAAACGTCTTTGCTAAGGATGATCATAATTATCATACTTGCTCACTTTGGTTCATGTGGTTCTTTTGTTATTGTTTTCTTTTTTGATGTTGCCGACTGTCCTTGGGCTAACTCAGCAGGCATGCTCTGGGACCAAAGGGTCGATCACCTTGTAGCGACATGAATGGCCTCATTTGTGACCCAAAGGTCACACTTCCTCAGCTGGGTCAAGCTGTCCTGGCTGTACTTCAAACACACAAAGTCTGCTGTAAACCATATTTCATCTGACTGCTGTTCCATCCGCAAGACGAAGGACACTTCAAGATTTAAAAGAATCATTTTTAATAAACTTTTCACTCTATTACAAGGTTCATAAAAAATCATCATGGTTCATTATAAATGTATGTGATTACTGAAATTAATTATTATTCTTTGGTTAATAATAATTATTATCTATGATAATCAGTAATGTTTAGCAGTGTAGAGAAGGTCATGTGCTCTTATACAAACCATGCAGGACACAGAAATCAGGGTAAAGTTAACTGCACGCACATGTCTTTGTTCCATAACACCAAAGCTTTCTATCTTTGAGAGGGCGTGTTCTGAGGTATGTTAAAACCAAAACTCCTCAGTTCAAGTTCAGTTCTGGAGCTCACCAAAATCTCTCCGTGGCACGAGAGTCCCAAAGGATCGGGTCGGCTGCTCGAAACCTCTACTAAAAGCTTTTCTGTCATGCTGATAAGAGTTGCTTCAACAGAAAACACCATCTGCAACCAGCCGAAGCAAAACTCCTTCAGAGATATTGATTTTTGAGACACAACCAGTTTCATCAGTTGTGACCCGGAGACATCTCAGGACCGATTTGGTCGCACTACGGTTCATTTACCCACCTCGTGCTTGGGGTTCATCATCCAGGTGTCTCTGTACAGACCGATCCATCATCTCCTCCTGTCATTTGGGATCCAAATCTCTTTTAAAAATCTCTTTAAATCTTCTGAATTAATAAACAAACTTTTGCTATTAATTTAAATTTCTTAAATTAAAAACTAATCTTTGGATTAAATATAGACCAAAACAGTTGGTGTATGAACTTCTATCGATTATATAAATATCCATGGACATGTATATATATATATATATATATATATATATATATATATATATATATATATATATATATATATATATATATATCAGCCATATATATATATAAATCAGCCAAATATTCACCCCTCCCTCCTTTGTCTCTCTTTAACTTGCTGCAGGCTGAGCCGCCGCTGCGCTTGAACATCCTCGGGATCCAGCTTTAGTTATTTATTTTTTAACCGGTTCCTGAGCTATGCAATTTTTTTTTGTGTGTAACTTTATTGTGATTTAAATCAAATTATTGGCATTCTAATATTTCTATGACCTTTGTTGTTAGCTCCACGGCCATTTAAACTGCTGCACTTTTTGTTCAACGCAGCTCAAAATATTTTAACATTTTCCCTGAAGTTCCTGCCTGTCATCTATCATTCTTTGCTCTTAAAAGTAGAAGATATTGCATAACTTTGTTATAGTGTTTCAGATTAACTCAAATGCGAGAGCGCATTGTTGTGTTATGATCATTTTATGTGTTTTTTGTTCTTTTGAGCATGATTTAACATGCCGCCTTTAATATAAATAAATTTCAACTGCCGTTTGACGCTAACAAAAATGCTTGTGGCATTTTTTAAGGTGTGCAGCAGTAGCATAGCCAGGACCTAATAAAAGTGTCTGTAAATAAAAGAAATAAGTTCTCCCGCATGCTCTCAAACCGGCCTGTGACCCACAGCCGCGCACTGAGCGCTCTGTCGTGTGCGCTGTCAATACTAAGATATTTTTCGTTATTTCAATGGTGAGAGCATCTGAGCAATATCTGACTGACACTGGGACACCAATCTCAACGCACCTCGCTATTGACAGCACGCTGAAAAGCTGCGAGAGCGAGTCTGTCATGTCACAGATGCACTCCAGTGGAACCAAAACCGCATGCAGGAGTGAGTGATTTAAAAATTGTTGGCTGAAATAGCACCTAACGAGACTCGTTGACAAAATCATCCGTTCAGCCTCTCACGGAGCTGTGCGCAGGCTGTCAACTCCTCGGTGATTAAAGCATAATTAAGTGGTTCCATAGCCATGCCCCTACTGTGTGTGTGTGTGTGTGTGTGTGTGGGGGGGGTGCGTCGACATGGTCGGGACATAGAAGGGGGTGCGCAGCTAAAAAAGTTTGGGAACCGCTGCCCTGGAGCATAGGAGGGACCAGGACGGTGTCGGCGGAGATGTTGGTGAGAGTAACGGGTGTTAGCTCGGGTTATGGAGGCCCGCGCCTTGATCCAGGTGTTCCTGCAGCGCCTCACCAGGGATTGAGCAGCCAGCACTGCAACTTCGGGTTCCTGGTGGGCAAAGACCGGGGGCTGGTAGCCATAACAGACGTCGAATGGGGACATCAGAGTTGCCGAGGAGGTGTGGAGATTGTGGGATAACTCAGCCCAGAGGAGGCACTTAGGCCACTGCGAGGGTTGGGCCGAGACAAAGCAGCGGAGGTACCGACCCAATTGTTGGTTTGCCCGCTCCGTTTGGCCGTTGGTTTGCGGGTGATAGCCCGAAGATAGGCTGACTGATGCTCCCAACAGATGACAAAAAGCCCTCCAGAACCGGGCTGTGAACTGGGGACCACGGTCCAAGACCATGTCGACAGGAAACCCATGGAGACGCACCACATTCTCAGAAACAGCTGTGCGTCGGGCCGAGGGGAGGCCCGGAAGGGTGATGAAGTGAACAGCCTTAGAAAACCGGTCAGTGACTGTCATGATGGTATTAAGGTCATTGACCGGTGGGAGTCCTGTGACAAAGTCCAACCCCACATGGGAACAGGGGCGGCTGGGTACCGGAAGAGGTCTGAGGGTACCAACCGAGGCCTGGTTGGATGTCTTGGAGCGGGCGCAGACATCACAGGCGCTCGTATAGTCCTTCACATCCCTCTCCATACATGGCCACCAGAGAGCTCGTTTGAGGAACCTAAGAGTTCGTGAGAAGCCCGCGTGGCCAGACAGGCGTGATGAGTGGGCCCAGGACAATGCCTCGCTGGGACAGGCCATGGGGATGTAGAGCCGACCCGCCGGGGTCTCTGGAGGCCTCCTCCAGTGGTCACCTCAGGTGGGCCAAGAAACGGTGCTCGAGGAGGATAGGTGCCGGCACGGACGTGGGCGGTGGATGTGTGAACTGGCGGCAAAGGGCGTCCGCCTTCTGGTTCTTTGTCCCTGGGTGGTAGGCGCGATGGAATTCATAGGGCTCGAAGAAGAGGGCCCAGCGGGCCTGGCGAGGATTGAGCTGCTTGGCTGATCTGATGTGAGTCAGGTTCTGGTGGTCCGTCCAGATGGTGAATGGCTGAGTAGTGCCCAGAAGCCACTGCCTCCATTCCTCCAATGCCCACTTTATGGCCAGCAGCTCGCGATCCCCTACGCCGTACTTCTGCTGGGTGGTGGAAAACTTCCTGGAGAAGTAGGCGCAGGGATGAAGCCTGTCGTCGGGCCCGGCTTGAGACAAGATGGCACCGGCGCCGACATCCGAGACGTCACCTCGACCACAAAGGGGACTGCATGATCCGGATGGCGGAGGATAGGAGCCGACGTGAAACGGGCGACTAGGTATTGGAAGGCCCGAACGGCGTCTGGAGTCAGCCGGAACGGTTGGCCAGGAGGGCTTGGTCGGGTGAGAGAAGTGAGAGGTGCCACAATGGTGCTAAAGTCCTTAATAAAATGGCGGTAAAAGTTGCAGAAACCCAGAAAACTCTGCAGTTGTTTCAGGCTTGTTGGGAGGGGCCAGTCTCTCACCGCCTGGACTTTCTGAGGGTCCATGGTTAGTCCTTTGTCCGAAATCATGTAGCCCAGGAATAATACAGACCGCTGGTGGAAGGAGCACTTCTCGGGCTTACAGAACAGGTTATTGTCCAGGAGCCGGGTTAGAACAGCGCGAACATGGTGGAGGTGTTCGGACTTGGAGTAGATCAGGATGTTGTCCAGGTAGGCAAACACCCACCGTCCCAACATGTCACGGAGGACATCGTTTATGAGGCATTGAAAAACGGCGGGGCTATTGCACAGCCCGAAGGGCATGACTTGGTACTCCCAATGACCTGTGGGTGTGATGAACGCGGTCTTCCACTCATCTCCAGCTTTAATACGGACCACATTGTAGGCGCTCCGGAGGTCCAGTTTGGTGAAGATCCACACCTGGGAGATGGCGTCCAGAGCAGACGTGAGGAGCGGCAGAGGATGACGGTCTTTGACTGTGATTTTGTTCAGACCTCGGTAATCGATACAGGGGCGGAGATCACCCTCCTTTTTCCTTACAAAGAAGAAGCCTGTGGCACCCGGGGAGGAGGAAGGTCGGATGAAACCCTGCTGGGGGGCCTGGTCGATATAATCCTCCATGACTCTGGACTCGGCGGGAGAGAGAGAAAAAAGGCGCCCCCGGGGTGGACTGGTTCCTGGTTGCAGCTTGATTTCCATGTCGTACGGGCGGTGAGGTGGCAGCGTGGTGGCGCGCCACTTGTTGAACACTGCAGCCAGGTCCCAATAGGGCAGTGGCAGATCGGGCGGTGTTGGGCCGGGGTCACCATACAGGCGGTCTGGCATGGATGGAGGAGGAGAGAGGTGGGCCTGGCACTGGGTCCCCCATTCCAAAAGGCGGCCCTGGGACCAGGAAATCTGGGGGTCGTGGAGACGGAGCCAGGGAAATCCCAGGATCAGAGGAGAGGAGGGAGCACATATGATCAGGAACTGGAGGGTCTCTCGGTGGCCTTGGACGATCATCTGGAGTGGCTGGGTTTGGTTTTGGACCGGATAGGGTTGGAGGGGCCTACCATCCACCGAGGTCACTGGCACAACTCTCTCCAAGGGGGTCATGGTGATCCGTAGGTGCTTAGCCAGATCCATGTCCATAAAATTGTCAGCGGCCCCCGAGTCCACCAGCGTGTGCATCTGAAGTGAGGTCTCACCATGAAGGAGGGTGACATGAAGAAGGAGTCAATTTAAAGGGGCAGAGCTTGAAGGTGACCCAGGCTGAGCGACCCTGATACTCAGTGGGTTCCTTCGTTTCCCAAGCGTAATGGACAGTTCAGGCGTCAGTGGTGGGAGGAGCCACAATAGGCACAGAGACCCTCGCGCCACCTTCGCTTTCTCTCCTCTGGAGGAAGGTGGCCTAATTGCATGGGCTCATCAGCAGAAGCGGGTCCGGGAGCAGGCGTGGGGGAACGAGGAAGAGGTCCAGGCGCCCTGGATGGGCGAGTGAAGGGCTTGGACCGAACCAGAACCCGCTGATCGATGCGCAGCGCCAGAACGACCACTTCATCCAGGGTCTGGGGCAGTTCCTTTCCCGCCATCTCGTCATGGATGTAGGTCGCCAGTCCCTCCAAGAAGACGGCTCGGAGGGCTGAGTCATCCCACCGCAGCTTGGCGGAGATGGTGCGGAACTCCGACGCATAAGCGCACACCGTGCGCTCCCGCTGGCGGAGCTTTAGGAGTTGTGCTTCTGCTCCCACTTCGCTGCTGGGTGGAACAAAAGTCTTTCTGAGGGCGGACACAAAAGCAGCATAGTCATTGCAAGCC
>SSNQ01033774.1:40373-53198 GCA_006942095.1 Nothobranchius kuhntae | reverse complement strand
AGGCCTTTCCACGGAGCTAGCTCTGTGGTCACGTGGGTCTGAGGCGGCGGTCACGTGTGTCGGATGCTCATTAATTATACAGAATTTTAGGCTTTCAATACACTTAAACAGAAGAGTGAGAAAAAAATTCACCCCCCTCAGAGTTGTCATGAGTATAAACTAGATAATTTAGACAAAAAACATGTTTTGGCACCAGGCTGTAAACATGTTTATTTCTGCTGTGAAATCGGCATTTTTAACATGGGAGTCAATGAGGATTTGCTCGCTTCTGGCACCAGCCCCCAGCGGATGAGGGTGGAACTGCAATTTTTCTTACTTCCGGGATGGGACCATTTTTAGAGCGGCATTGTGGGGGCTTGGGTGGAACAAAAGTCTTTCTGAGGGCGGACACAAAAGCAGCATAGTCATTGCAAGCCGGTGATTTGGAATTATAAAGCGCAGCGGCCCACTCAGCCGCGCGTCCGGAGAGCAGGGAGGAGAGATGCGCCACCCGAGAGCGCGCAGTGGGGAAGCGCCCAGGCTGGCACTCAAACTGCATGTCGAGGGTGGCGAGCAGACCGTCTGGGCTCCCCGTCTCTCCGTTCCACCTCTCTGGGAGACTAAAGTGCGGCCCCTCTGTTGGTGGAGTGAGGGCTTGCTGCTGGAGAGCATGGAGGGCTGTGGATAATTGTAGGATGAGATCGGTCTGGGAGTGTTGTTTGGTGTGGAGCCGATCGATCAGGGCGTGGAGCTGAATGAGTTCATTTTCCATTTGCTCCGTCTTTCTTTTCATGCGCTCGAACTCCGCTGGATCTACGGACTCAGTCATCCTGTCACGATGGTCGACTGGGTACGGGAGTTGAGCTTGGTAAAGATGTTTGTTATCAGGATTATTCGGTAGAGAACTCTGATCAGGGGTTTCAATGAAACGATGACTGAGTGAAGAGCCGGTGCGGCGTCTTCCATATATAGGCTTGGGTTTGACTGGGAGAATGCCGGGAGCTCCCGCGAGGAGCATGCTGGGAAATGTGGTCCAAGATGGAGGCCGGTTAGCTGGGAGAGGCCGGTCTGGGGGCTTGGGTTCTGACACATAACGCAGGGCACTTTTTCAGAAATGTTACAAATTAATCTAAATTGATTATGGTTTTATTTTTATTTAAATCTCAAGTATAAATAATTAGATGCCAGTTGCGACATTTAAAAATCTACTGGGAGCAGATGTAGGTATACGATCTGAGCTGATAAAAAAAAAAAAACCTCATCAGCAGGCTTTTTTGAAAGTGGGGGGGGACACAGCTGCCAATCACAAATTTTTGCCGGGGAAATGTCCCCGGTTAAAATGACGCCTATAGCATCAGGGGAGTCTGACAACCTTTAAGGAGAACCAGGTTGCTCTCCTGTAATTTGAACCCAGTATCCAACTCTGGATTGGGGCTTGGATCGGGAAGTAAAACCCGAGTCCCGATCAGTCTGAAACCACGTGATCGGTCCGATTTCCGACAATGTGATCAGATAGGGACATCCCTAATGTCAACCTGATAAGTAACCAGGAAATGATTGGGATGCTCATTTCAAACTACTGGCACGGTGCAACTTTAAAAACCTTCAGGAAGGTAAATTTAACAAGTCTGCTGAAACAGGTCTGTAAAGAAAGTTGACTGTTCTACTTCCCAAAGTACTTCTGCTGTAATTTTCTCTAAAGCAGCGTGTGTTTGAACTTATATGATACGTCAGTGGTGTGCATCTCTACCTGCCTCACGATTCAATCCGATTCCGATTATCTGCCTAAAGATTCGATTTGAGTCTGAAATGCATCACGATTCTTCACACAAAAATTTTCATTATTTAATAAAAGCAGTAGAACAGTTTTCAATTTCTTTTTGATTTCGAAATCCCTGAAAAACAGAACATTCATCTATTCACTATAGTGAGCAATAATGTTTAAAGTGTCCTGCCTATAATTACTTAAATAATATAAGAAATAATGTTTTCGGTAGAGCAGCTTTAAGATAGAATATTACTGAACTTAAAAATAGTAAACAAATACTGTGTTAAGTGATTCTTTCACATCCAGGATCCCAAAACCGTAATTAGCCCAGACATCCGATTTAAATGTAACGGGTACATCTTTGATTACTGGTAATGTTGGTCCTGTATCCCTGTCCGCCTTTTCTGTTTTACATTGGCGCTAGGGCAACGCAGTGCGCATGTCATTGCAACTCTGTCCCCAGAAGTAGTCGTAAAACCTCAAAACTTTATTGTCCTCGCATAGACATAGACCAGGGGTCGGCAAGCTGTTCCCATCAAAGAGCCATTATTACCCGTTTCCCACAGTAAAGAAAACACTGGGAGCCACAGCAGCCGCGGCGTTGTGGGCGGGGCCTACCCTCAGACAGCAGAGTGCTGCTCACAACAGGTGACAGCAGCCGGTACCGGTCGCTCGTGTACGTCAAAGCTATCTTTCATAAAAAAGATAATCAATAAAACGATTTATAGAAAATGGATCCAGAAGTTGTAGCCCGTCTCTGCCTACAATATTTTGATATTTTTCACCCTGTTGGTGGTTTCACTGAGCAGGTGCCACTTTTGTCATACGTTTCTTTTCAAAACATGTTTAGACTGTTCAGAATACAAATCCAAGCTCTGTCACGTTTGATTGTTGTAATTAAGCTTTGTAGGTGGGGAAGGTCAGAAAAGGATCCGATCAATTTGTTTTTCCCTCATTTACAATGACGGAGATAACGGCGCAGTGCGCCTGGCTCTGGTGGTAATCAAGTTAAATTATATCTCCTTGCAACAATTTTCACAAGAAAACGGAACAGTTAAAAGCAGGGCTTGTGTTGTGTTGACCGGACAGTTCCCGTATTTGACCGTTTATTTGACAGAGAAAGAATAGAAAGAATTACCCCGACGCATGCAGACGAACTGACATTTGATTCTACACACATCGCAGATGTAGCTAAATCACTCAAGAAAAGATTCCCATCTGAACATCTGAGCTGGACACTGCTCAGCGCAGCTCACTGTCAGCGTGTACTACATAAGGTTCACAGCGAGCTGAAGATGTGGAGAGGGGCTTGGAGCGCGTCGCAGAACCAGAGCGCATGCAGGAAGATTCCTCCGACTGAAGCGAGACTTGTCACTTAGAAAATGTTCCCTGATTATGAAACTTTGGCTGAATAGTGCTTGTTCCTGTCTCCAATGTGGCAACACAACCAGGAGCTGAGGAGAATCCCAGAATCTCACATCCTCTTCAGCTCAGGAAGTGCATATGATTACGCACAAGCGTGACGCGTCAACCCGGTCTCACAGTAAGACCGTGTTGGAACTGTTCAGGTTTACGCAGACAATCTTCACATTTAGAATTGGCATACAGATGTAAAATTAATGCAGGAAAATATAAAGCATTTTATTTAAATATCCATTCATTATTTTACAAACAAAGAGAGCCGCATCAGATGGATGGAAGAGCCGCATGCGGCTCCAGAGCCGCGGGTTGCCGACCCCCGACATAGACATAGGGAGAAAATCTCATTATGTCACTTTGCTGCATCGATGCGGAATCATGCACGGCTGAATCGCGATGCATCTTAGAATCGATCATTTTTCCCACCTCTATGATACGTACTAAATCAAAAATAACAAAACCAAGGATTTTGCTAATGTTGCTGTGTTGCCAGTAGTTGTTATGAAGGTTTATATTTTGAAAATGTGGTGGAACAGATGGATGTGACTGAGATAAGTCCCTAACCCTAACCCTAATGCTGTTTAGTGCATACTGTATATGGAAAAGGAAAATTTCATCAGTGATAATGTAGTGGAAGCCTCAGTTTTAGAATAAAACATTTTGCTTTATTATATAACAAAAACAAGTCAACATGGAATCTAAGCAGGTGGATTTAATGTATATTTGTCAACTTTTATATATTTGGTGCATATAAATCCAAATGGACATGTTTAATTGATCAATAATTAACTTTTTCAATGCAGTCTGTGGGTCACAGTCAAACGGTGCGGGAGTGAATTATAAAGACCTAACAGATGTGTATACAATACACATCTGTTCTGAATGATAAGATTAGTCAAACCGGACACCTATCTTAACTCTGTGTGTTTGTGTGTTTAATTCAAGCTAGCAGCTGTGTTTGAGTCTATGGAGCCATTCAGGTTGGTTTATCCAACGTTTAGCTTTCAGTTACTAAAATAATAATTACATTGGATGTGATGGTGATTATAACCTGTTAAAATGATCATTGTATATTTTTGAAATGTGCTCTTTTTTAAAAAAAAATCATCAAATTACTTGTCATTCTTACCTGTACTTCATTATAAAATATGTTTATTTTTCTTTTTGTCTTGGTGTAAAAACGTGTTAATTATACGTAACTTCATCATATGGAGATAATCACAGTCTCACCATGTCCTATATTGTTGGGTTAGGGTCAGTGCTGAAACCTCAGACTCGGGCCTCTGGGTGCCCCTGCTACCCAGAATCCAGAGCATTCCTTCTCAATCGCTCTTTTTGTCTCTCTTTCTGCAGGTGGTGGGTTCTACGCCATGCAGGTGGCTTCCTTTAGCCTTTTAGTCTGGGCCCAACTGAGCCATGGCTGAACCACCAGGTGCATTCCAAGAGTGCCACCCCAAGGCAGGGCTCCAGGTGGGAGCACTGATTCAAGGAGAGGATCCCCCAGAATGAGAATCAGCTCCTCTAAATCTGAGACCGAGGTCTTGAGTTGGTAAAAGGCAGAATGCCCCAAATGGATGAGTTTAAGTAAATCGAATGAGGGACAAATGATGTGATAATTTGGGCTTTTCATAACCTGCAAGCCAAAGTCATCAAAAATATCACAAATTATGGCTTGGAATATCTCAAATTGCACATAATGAGTGTCTCATGTATTAGTTTTATTTAGTTAGCATTTTAAGTTAAATAACTGAAATAAATTAACTTTTAGATGACATTCTAATTTTTTGAGTTTTACCTGATTTCCACATTTGAATAAAGTAGTTACTAAGAAAATCTACTAACAGGCTGTTTCAACACCATTCCTAACGATAATGTAATTTCTTGTGTGTGTGTGTGTGTGTGTGCGCGCGCGTGCGTGTGTGTGTGTGTGTGTGTGTTGGAGCACACACATTTAAAACAGCACAATGAGCACACATCATTATTTTTCCATGTGAAAATGTGTCTTTGAAGTTCCATGCTTTGTACATGAGTGTTCACCAACGTCTGTTTCCGGAAGTACCCTGAAGTAGTGTATGTTCTCTTCTGGGTAATTAGATTACTGAATTCCTCAAACGCATAAGCTTCAAACCCCTGAGTCCTATTTTCTGCTTCTTCAGCAAACTCCCTGTTTTTTATTTTTTAGTTCTACTCTCCTGAAGACATTAACAATAGAGACCTTTTCTGTTTGCAAGAAACATCTACAAACACCGACAAGTACTTGAACCAGCACATCTAATTCTAGCTCCACGACCCATTTCCTAAAAAATGAAGAAAACTGCTTCAACAATCTTCGTCTTCATTCTGAGCTGTTGTGTGTAGAGAACATAGATGTGACTGTTTCATTTGATCCAAGGTCAGCTCTTTGAATCCTGTTTGTTTAGCATTCCTCCTGTCTTTTACATATGTGAATTTAACTGAAATTAAGATTTGTGTGTGTGTGTGTGTGTGTGTGTGATTCGATCGTGGATAAAGCCATCTGAAATAGGAGTGGAATGATTTAATAAGAAGGTAATAGAAGGAGGGAGAGAGGGGCAGATGGGGTGGATGGATGTTTTGATCAGAGCAATAAAGAGAAACCCTTCTCTCTGCCCTCTTTCGTTGCCCTAGGCTCCAGAAGTGTGTGTGTGTGTGTGTGTGTGTGTGTGTGTGTGTGTGTGTGTGTGTGTGTGTGTGTGTGTGTGTGTGTGTCTGCAGTAACAATACACTGGGATGAGAATGAGGGGAGACAGGATGGAGAATAGTGGAGAAAACAGAGGCAGCTTCATGGACTTCATGTGTAGCTCTGGAGCTGGCTCATCTGCTCCCTACAATGGAGAGGTCACTATGAATTAGAAGCACACAGATTTGCAAGATGGAAGTAGGCAGGCACTCAGGCACACTTGGACAATTTGGACGTGCATAGGCACACCCACTTCTCTGTCTGTCCTTCCATTATAGGCTCTCCGATTTCTCCTCTTCGTGTCATCTCTGTCAGACCTACTTAGCTCCCAAACAAGTTCACCTGCAGACCGTAATGAACACCATCATAGAGACTTGTCATGACATTTAATATGACTTGGTTCTAAGAAAGCTGCTGTATCACCACAAACAAATTGGTGGAGAGGAAAGTGCCATGCCCTGACCTCCATGCACCATCATTCATCAGCCTTCATGTATCACACCTGGTCCCCTCATCAAGCTCATGCCACACACCTGCCTCACCAGCTATATATTCCTCAGTCAACCACCAGCACTCGGCCAGATTATTGAACGCTCCTGCTTGTAAATTTTCCAGCCTTTTTTCATCCTGCCTGATCATAGCCTCCCGACCTCGTTTTCATGCCTGACCCTCGCCAAGAACTCTGCCTGCCCACATGACCCCCGCCTGTCTCCGACCATGTCTCTCGCCTGCTCCTTGTACCTGCTTCGTCTCTACCTGGTTCCGACCCACGCCTGCCTTTGACTCTGCCTTTGCCTGAGTTTTACTCCGGTAACACCTCCTTTTAGCTTCAGGCTAATAAAGACTGTTAAATTGTCTTACTGTGTTTGGTGTCTTCACGTGTCAAGTTCTGGTCATTACAGAAAGAGATTTAAGTTCCTTGACTGTTTTCATGCATCTCTGAACTAATCAATCATGTTCACCTGGGATGTGATTGTTTCCACCTGTACTCCTCAAAACTGAAGTGTCCTACAGCCATAGATAAGATGTCAGATCATCTACAGTCCACCACCCCCATGCAGCCCAAAAGCCTATTCCAGTTCATGTAGCTAACTCCAAGTTCCAAGCTAAATCAAGTCAAGTCATGCTAAGTTGAGTCAGGTCAAGCTAGGTCAAGTCTGCTTTGAGTCCAGTTTTGAAAATCCAGCAACGTCAAGGCCAAGTCTAGAAAAGTCAAGTCAGTCTGAAGCTACGTCACGCCACGTCAATCCTTCTGTTTTTCTTGCAATAAACTTTTTATGTGCTACATTCTGTGAGTTGTCTCTTTGGGCCTAATTAGGTTAATTCCACAGACCAGCTGGGTTTATTATGTCCAAGACAGTCATGTTGGTGTTAATCCATAGTCAAAAAAAGACGAGGGTTGTAAATTGTGTGTCCAGCTGCAGCTTGGTACTGGGCCAGCAGTAGCTCAACAGGTTGAGCGGGTTGTCCAGTAATCGGAAGGTTGCAAGTTCGATCCTGGCTCCGGACAGAGAATGCTGCTGTTGTGTCCTTGGGCAAGATGCTTAACCCACCTTGCCTGGTGGTGGTGGTCGGAGGGACCGGTGGCGCCTGTGCTCGGCAGTCTTGCCTCTGTCAGTGCGCCCCAGGGCAGCTGTGGCTACATCATAGCTCATCCCCATCAGTGTGTGAATGTGTGTGTGAATGGATGAATGATACACTGTAGTGTAAAGCACTTTGGAGTCCTTACTCTGAGAGGCGCTATACAAGTGCGGGTCATTTATTATTTAGACAGAACTACAAATGTAAGTTAACAAGCTTGTGCTTTGAGTTACTAAATGGTAGTTCGGTACTAGCCAAAGTTAGCACAGTTAAAATGGAGTTAATGAAGGTCCAGGTTCATGCTTTACTTAATGGACCTGAGGCTAAATGTGACCTTTCCTGACTGTTCTTTGAAATTGAGATACACATAGAGGTTAGAGGTCCTCACTGGGCTAAACGTGGCTAGTAACTCCAAGCAGAAGCACGTTAACTTAGTTTTGCATTGAAAAATCAGGAAGCATCAAACTGAAAGTCCATGGAATAAACCACATTCCTCTGTCCATTATAGAAATCACTTCTGGCACACTAACCAGGTAAACTCGGATTCATAAGCATTTAGCATTTTATGAAAGCTCAGTTAGAGTTGATGTGAAGGGATGTATTATCAGAGGAAACTTTTTTCCTGCTTTAAAATGTCCTTTTCACAATTTGGATTGGTACATCTCAGTAACTCCACTAGTGTGTAGCAACATGTCACATGAGGTCAAGGTTATACACCACAAGAACCAGATGTTCCATTAAATTGCACTTTATGGTGAGTTAAATGAATATCTCCAACACTAGTTTAATGTTTCACTTAACTGAAAACACGATTGTTGTTAGTAGAGACAGACTTACTATAAAACAATTGCCTTGGGCCTGAGGTAACTAAGGGCCTCATAAAAGAATGAACTTACAGCATGGGGGTTTATTTTTTTCTCTCTGCTAGATATCTATAAACTCTGTTAAGCATGTGTGTTGGCAAGCATGTATACACAAAAATAAGTTAAAAATGATACATTTGTCTGCCCCTCCTTATTTGAAGACTGGACTGTTCCCGTCCTCCTGCAAGTCCTGCAACATGGATGTAAACAAATGGTTTAAAGCCATGAAAGGATCCGGTAGACCTACCAACGATAAAATGCTTTTCATTCTAGCCACCGGCAAGAAAAACAAACCAAAAAAAAAAAGGAGTTATGAGAGGATGTTGCTTGCAAAAAACACTTATCTTGGCATTACTAATTCTAGACAATCTACCAGTTGCTGCAGAAGTTTGATCACAGAAAAAAATACATTACTGTGAAGTCATTTTTCAGTAGGGGAAGACAATTTGTCATATAATATTTATTTCTCAAAAATATTTGTCTATTTGCAGAAGTCTAGTATGAATGAATAAATGCTTTGTGAGTCATTATGTGTGTAAAGAAAAGCTCTAGGGACCTGTTTCAGGAAGTAGAAGTTAGCCGAAGGAGTGAGGGATAAAAAATAATAAGTATTCATGATGTGCAAACACCTCACCTCTGATTGGCTAACAGCAAAGCAACTCTTCCGCTGCCTTCATTTGCTTTGTTTAAAAAAATGCAATGTTGATGTTCTGTCTTCACATTACCCACGCCTAAGTGTGTTTTGCTATGTTGTGGAGTTGCTAATGCTAGTGCTAGTTAGCTTCTACTAGCCAAGACATGCTCTGCTGCTCTCTCCTGGACTTTAAATCAAATCAGCCTTCCATTGTTTACAAACATTTTACAATAGCTGTTTTTACTTAACAATTTGCTGCAACGCCGTGGCTGCATCAGCTAGCTGCAGCACTCCAGTTTGCCATCTCAGCTAGCAGGTGATACAAGTAGAAGACTATTTTCATGTTCAGCCTGCATGGAAAATTCAAAGTGACCAATCCTATTTAAAAAAGAGCAAGCATTTTACTTTTTTCAGTGAGTCTCAGCTTTAAACCAGATGTTTGATGAATCAAAGATGATACAATGGCCTGTATTTGATATAGCGCCTTCTAGAGTCCTGGAACACCTCAAGGTACTTTATAACACAACCAGTCATTCACCCATTCACACACACATTCACACACTGGTGGGGATGAGCTACGATGTAGCCACAGCTGCCCTGGGGCGCACTGACAGAGGCGAGGCTGCCAAGCACTGGCGCCACCGGTTCCTCTGACCACCACCAGCGATGATTTTAGGACAGGTTGTGATTCCATAATTTCTTTTAATCCGATTTTGTATCACCAGGTAAAATGATTGTGTTAAAAATTGAATCAGCTCTGATAGAAGGTGTAAAAAAAACACGTCAAATGAATTAAATTGTTAGAAGAGGAAGGGACAAGTCCATACCAAACTGGGCTTCTTTGATGGTGTCATTTCATTTTGCTCCTCCAAAGGAATTTGTCTCCTTGGAGACATCTTATTTGAGTCGAGTTGAACTCTGAGGGTTAGCATCTTTTGGTAGGTTTAACTTTCAGCGAATATTAGAAGCACTTGAGCCAACCTTTGTCTTGCTTTATTATAAATAAATATTGAATCTTTTTTTTTTTTTTTTGCGTGTCTTTTAGTTTTAAAACACTGTTTTTCACGTTTGAGGTCACCCTAACGGCGTCGTATCCTCTGTACTGTTCTCTCCCACACAGCTGGAGTTGCATTAGGGTTATTATTAACACAAGACTCAGACTTTGGTTTTAAAGGAATTTATTAGACCATTGACTGACAAATTATCTTCTTGTGCGTAATGGCCTTGGCCATGGGGCTTCTGTTGTTGAACATGGTTAGATTCATGTTTTATTCAGATTTGCTTAGAGCTTTAATGTTTCTTGTGTTTTATCAGAGTATGCGCAGCTAGTTGGAATATTTTGTGCAGATCTGTAAGGCGAGATCTTAAGAGTCATGTGAGGTGCCCAGCAGGGGCTCTCATCCTCGGAATTCTGCACTAACACCGAGTTATGGAAAAGGCATAACAGAAATCCATTAGAGGAGAAAGCTGATGCTGCCCAACCCCACACTCCACTTGTCCTCTAAAATTTCTTGTTCCTGAGACAAATTTGCATTTACTGATGTAGGTGCTGGAGAACGCTCAATGTTGGATTAAATCAAAGCCCAGAGGATAGAATGAAAAGTGCTTTCCTTCCAGTACAGAGCTATCTGTTATTGTTTAACCTCATCCATCTTTTATATTTCTGATTAGAGGCAGAACATGAGCAGTTGAAGACGATAGAAACAAAGTGCAAGGATAGAGGTCAGTCTGTTCTCAACGGCTTGTTTACCATCCCCCGCTGTTTCTAGTCAGCACTGCTAAATGCACACGGACAGCTCTGGATGTCTTGTGTATCCGCATATTTGCATGCATGCACACAGGCTAGTTAAGCTGCTAAACACGTTGTATATATTTATCTTAGGGGACGAATCCGGGGCATCCAGCTGATGAGGCCTGGATTTAGCCTGATCAGTCTGGCTTTGGGGAGGGAGGCAGGGGGTGATCAAATGAGATTTAGCTGTGGATGAGTCAGTTATTCAGCCAGTGGCTAAAGAAAAAGCATGTGGTCTAACTCTACTGACCTGATGTGAGTTTAATCTGCACAAATGGACTAATGCACATATGAGGCAGGGATAATGAGTTAATCAATGACAATGAAGNCTGTGGCTGCATCAGGTAGCTGCAGCGCTCCAGTTTGCCATCTCAGCTAGCAGGTGATACAAGTAGAAGACTATTTTCATGTTCAGCCTGCATGGAAAATTCAAAGTGACCAATCCTATTTAAAAAAGAGCAAGCATTTTACTTTTTTCAGTGAATCTCAGCTTTAAACCAGATGTTTGATGAATCAAAGATGATACAATGGCCTGTATTTGATATAGCGCCTTCTAGAGTCCTGGAACACCTCAAGGTACTTTATAACACAATCAGTCATTCACCCATTCACACACACATTCACACACTGGTGGGGATGAACTATGATGTAGCCACAGCTGCCCTGGGGCGCACTGACAGAGGCGAGGCTGCCAAGCACTGGCGCCACCGGTTCCTCTGACCACCACCAGCGATGATTTTAGGACAGGTTGTGATTCCATAATTTCTTTTAATCCCCTTTTGTATCACCAGGTAAAATGATTGTGTTAAAAATTGAATCAGCTCTGATAGAAGGTGTAAAAAAAACACGTCAAATGAATTAAATTGTTAGAAGAGGAAGGGACAAGTCCATACCAAACTGGGTTTCTTTGATGGTGTCATTTCATTTTGCTCCTCCAAAGGAATTTGTCTCCTTGGAGACATCTTATTTGAGTCGAGTTGAACTCTGAGGGTTAGCATCTTTTGGTAGGTTTAACTTTCAGCGAATATTAGAAGCAATTGAGCCAACCTTTGTCTTGCTTTATTATAAATAAATATTGAATCTTTATTTTTTTGCGTGTCTTTTAGTTTTAAAACACTGTTTTTCACGTTTGAGGTCACCCTAACGGCGTCGTATCCTCTGTACTGTTCTCTCCCACACAGCTGGAGTTGCATTAGGGTTATTATTAACACAAGACTCAGACTTTGGGTTTAAAGGAATTTATTAGACCATTGACTGACAAATTATCTTCTTGTGCGTAATGGCCTTGGCCATGGGGCTTCTGTTGTTGAACATGGTTAGATTCATGTTTTATTCAGATTTGCTTAGAGCTTTAATGTTTCTTGTGTTTTATCAGAGTATGCGCAGCTAGTTGGAATATTTTGTGCAGATCTGTAAGGCGAGATCTTAAGAGTCATGTGAGGTGCCCAGCAGGGGCTCTCATCCTCGGAATTCTGCACTAACACCGAGTTATGGAAAAGGCATAACAGAAATCCATTAGAGGAGAAAGCTGATGCTGCCCAACCCCACACTCCACTTGTCCTCTAAAATTTCTTGTTCCTGAGACAAATTTGCATTTACTGATGTAGGTGCTGGAGAACGCTCAATGTTGGATTAAATCAAAGCCCAGAGGATAGAATGAAAAGTGCTTTCCTTCCAGTACAGAGCTATTTGTTATTGTTTAACCTCATCCATCTTTTATATTTCTGATTAGAACATGAGCAGTTGAAGACGATAGAAACAAAGTGCAAGGATAGAGGTCAGTCTGTTCTCAACGGCTTGTTTACCATCCCCCGCTGTTTCTAGTCAGCACTGCTAAATGCACACGGACAGCTCTGGATGTCTTGTGTATCCGCATATTTGCATGCATGCACACAGGCTAGTTAAGCTGCTAAACACGTTGTATATATTTATCTTAGGGGACGAATCCGGGGCATCCAGCTGATGAGGCCTGGATTTAGCCTGATCAGTCTGGCTTTGGGGAGGGAGGCAGGGGGTGATCAAATGAGATTTAGCTGTGGATGAGTCAGTTATTCAGCCAGTGGCTAAAGAAAAAGCATGTGGTCTAACTCT
>SSNQ01033774.1:15726-32963 GCA_006942095.1 Nothobranchius kuhntae | reverse complement strand
GCACTGAGCCCGAACTGCAGCGAGCTCGCGGCTCCGTCCAGGGACCAGCCGCTGCGGTGGAGCCCGGCATGCCTCCCCACGCCGTGGGCCAACTCCCGGGGAGCACACAGCCAGGCGGGTGCCCACGAAGCTGGAGCGATCCGGAAGCGGCTCCCGGTCCGACCCCTCGTCCGGTTCCGGGAGAGCAGCGAGGATTGCTGCGGCTGATGGCCGAGGACGGCGTTTTCGGCGAGGCAGAACTGGAGCAGGGGAAGGCGATGGAGAAGCTGGGTGGTGGCTCGGGGTGAGCCACTGAAGCAGGTGCTCCCACGGGAGAATCTCCTTGCTGGATCTCACAACGGGTTTGGGTCGGATCATTCTGTCAGCGCGCTGCTGAGAGGAGCGGAGCTGAGATGAGATGAGGATCCAACGCGGAGCAGGAAAACAGGCAGACAGGTGAGCACATTCAAAGGGTTTTAATACGGAAGCACGCTGGACAATGAAACAATGATCCGACACAGTACAGAGAACAGACAGGGTTTAAATACAGGAGGGTTGAGAGCTAAGGTGATTGGGAAACGAGAGGCAGGTGGGAGTAATCAACGAGACACAAGGCTGAACTAAACGGGGAGACATGACCGGGTGTGACACTGACATACCGACAGCGGGAGTCATGTAGATGGTATGAAAGACCTTCAAACCCGAGATGGAGTCACCATGGCGAGTGTGTCTTGCTCATTTTGTCAACTCCACCTGCTAGTTACCTGTATATTGCAGCATTCGGACACGTCATGTTAATTTTAGGGGACAAGCACAAACAACGCTTCAAATCAATGCAACACACGACAGCCATGTTAAATACACGTTAAATAGCAAGAATATCAAGTCACCGTTAGCTCCTGTAACGTGACGAAGGTTCTCTGATTTGTGGCAAAGGTCACATTTGCCCAGCTGGGTCAAACAGTACTTTTGAATCCACCCAAGGAGCCACGATGTCTGCTCAAGATCATAACACCATATCTCCATGTTCCATCCCAGAAGGACACTGCAAGTCACGATGATAAAAATTAGATAATAATTAATAAACTCATTGATTTTATTACTGTTTAATATAATCATCATAAAATGATCGCTTGGTTCAATATAAAGGTATTTTAATTACATGAAATGGGTTATTATGCTTTGGGTATAATAATAATTATAATAATGATTAAAGATGTGTTCAGCAAACAAGGTCAAGTTCACCTTATCCAGCTAACACAGAGTTCAGATAAACAATAACTGCATCACATGTTTTTGACGCATGATCAAACTTTCTTCTGGAGGTAGTGGGAGTGGTCTGAGAGCTTTTGGTAAAACTAACCATCATTCACCCATCCAGTTCTGAAACCAAACATCATCCTGAGGACCCGGGGATGGCCGCCCTGACCCTCTGCCTGCTGTTCTAAGTCACGCCGACCAGAATAGCTAAAGAATAAACAAAACTGTCACCAGCTAACGAAGACTCTACCAGAGTCATTGATTTCTGAAGTTAAGTTAAGACGAGAACGTTCTTCTGCCAAACGCTTGATCAACCGTGTACCCAGGACAACTCTGGACCAGACGATCGGAGTGTCATCTTGGATGAACCACATCCTCCTGATCTCCGGATCCACAACAGGGTCCTGTTTGGGTGAGGTAGAACATGCGTTTGATGCTGTTTCTTTCAAAAATAACTCCGTTATCTGCAAAACATCATTTCCATTCAGAACACTTTCATTCTCTCTGAAAGAAACCTTCTGAGAACTTCATTCACGCATCCAAAACTCACCATTCTCATTTTAGCTCCATTCAGTCACAGGTTTGCTTTGAAACAAGTTTAATATCAAAACTGTTGAGAATGTCATTAAAATTGCCATCCATGAATTGTCATTTTATAAATGTCGTTTCAAATCTTTTCAGTTTAAAATTGTTAGTAATAAAATTTCTTCATTTTAAACTTGCCTCATTACTGAAACGAAACACAGAAAAGGCATAAGTTTCTGGTTATTTGAAAGCAAAGATCCTTGCTTCTTATTTAAAATGACTTTTGCTATTAAATTTAATTATCTAAATTAAACATTAATCTTTGGATTAAAATTAGACCAAACAGGTTGCTATATAAACTTAGATTGATATATAAGTATCTGGGATATTTATATATACGATATAAGCTTCATAGGTTATTCTGACTGGTCATTTTTCGAACTCTCCACTGCATAGCAACAGAGGTGATTTCAGTGTGTAGATTAACTCTACACTCCATTAGCCTCTAACCTCCTTCACCTGATAGAGTATAACAAAATGGTGCTGCAGCTTCGTAGGGGTACAAGAAACAACTGCTGGGTCGCTCCTGTTTACTGGCATTACTTCAAACAATTCTGGAGCTTTTTGCTTGATGGTGCCAAACAACAAATGCCCGTACTACAGCGTTAACTCACCGGAGACACGGCCACCTCAAGAACTCAGATAGAGCAAATGTCACACTTTCATTTTTTTGAAAGGAGAAAACTGACAACTCCCCAGCCGACTGAGAAGGAATTCTGTTTCAATTTAACCTTCCTTCCAACATGACTGAGACATTAGACTGTTTTGTGATTATTTCACAGTAGATTTGTAACATATTGCTCCTTTAAAATTTTTTTTTGAGAACTAACATAAAAGAAGAACATTTCCCTGATGTAGTAAAGTTAACGCTCCATATATAAATGTGCATGGGACAGCAGTGGCTCAGGATGTAGAGCAGGTTGTCCAGAAATCGGAAGGTTGTGGGTTCAATCCCGGCTCTGACCAGAGAATGTTGCTGTTGTATCCTTGGGCAAGATACTTAACCCGCCTTGCCTGCTGGTGGTGTTTGGAGGGACCGGTGGCACCAGTGCACCCCAGGGCAACTGTGGCTACATTCTAGTTCATCCCCACCAGTGTGTGGATGGGTGAATGACTGATTATGTTGTGAAGCATTTTGAGGGGTTGTGGAACCCTAAGATGGCTCCGTACAAGTACAGGCCATTTACCATTTTTAACTCAATCCCTGGGTCCAGCTAAATCAGGCACAAATACAACTAAATGTGCCAGATGTTTTGACATTTGTTTTCTAACTTTAACATGAAAGAATCTGAAATCGAATGTATTTTGTTCACGTATGTTTTGCACGTCTTGATCAGGTCACACTTTGCCCCACCACCTCCCTCCCATGCTCCCCCTTGAGCTGTCCACTCATGTTTGTTTGTGTTTGCATCTCCAGGAAGTGCGAACAAAATTCTGGCCTGCTTCTCTTTCCTCCCCCGCCCCCACTGTGCTTGTCCCAGCTGTTTCCTCTGTCCTCCCTCTATCTGCCGCAGCAGGACTCCTCCGCTCGCCTCCATCGCTATCCATCAGTCTTAATGCCTATCCTGCATTTCTCAGTGGGGTGCAAGGTCAGTATGGAGCTCCAACAACTCTCCACCCTGCCAGAACATCCATCCCACAATGCCCCTCATTTCCCTCCCAGCACGCTCTGCTCTCCCTGACCCTGGCACCCCGGTGCTGTTGTTTGCAGGTATCTGATTGGCTGGCAGTTACAGCTGCAAAACAAGGGAAAAAACAGTCATTTTCTGTTTACAAATAGCCTGGAGTTTAACTAGCAACCCACAGTTGCCAGTTCTGCCATATAAGAGAAGTCTAGTTGCTCTCCTACACTTTTTAAATCTGCCGAGTCACCAGGGGTTGTGTGACCAGCTGTTAAACACATGCAACACAGTTTACATCTGTCACTGTGAGGGGGAGATGTGTGTGTGTGTGTGTGTGTGTGAATTCCAGGATGTTGGTGAAGCACTGCCAACAACTTCAGAAACAGGAAACGTAAACCCTTTCCTTCTTGGTGCTTTGTCACAGCAGAGTCAGACAGCACAAGGCCAGCTTCTCATTGTGTGTCATTGCTGGGATGGAGCTATTTGTGCTGGTTAGAAGTCACTAATCATTTACAGAAATGTTTACCACAAGAAAACTTTAGAAAAGTATTGATTACAATTCATCACTGCTAATTCAGACAATAATCAAATCTTTTTTTTGCAACAATAAACAAGTTGAGGCCACTGCAGGGGTGATGCTAGGATCTGGTCTTTAGGGGGGCTCAGCCCCCGCAGAGCAGCTCATGGCTGGAACAACAATGCTGCCAGGTTGGATTGTAGAACAGGTCGAAATTTTCAGAAGACAGCTCCAACAACATCCTTTTTCATGAAACAATGGTGCCAATTTGCAGCAAAGTCAAGTTGAAATCAGGAAGCTTTTGGTCGTTCATAAGATTTCAGCCTGTGGAGATAATGTGATCCGATCATGTGCTTTTCACAAAAATGGTGCTATGGGTATGGTCACTGTGCTGTCACAGACTTCCTTTTAGATTGGACATAACTTCCTTTTTTTGCAACTGGAGCTCCTTCTGTTTTTGTCACAAACTTCTCCTAAAGGTTCCTGTCCTCCACAGGCCTCTGGTCTGAGCTTCAGGTCTAACAGAGAGAGGCTCCTGGAGCTCTCCATCGCTCCAGTTTGCCATCTCAGCTGGTTTACAAACTTATGCACGCGATTACTTTCATTTTCAATATAGTTGCTGGCCAGGGCACCACCCGCTGATGCGCCAAGGCTTCATCTTCATTCACAATTCCGGCATTACGGTAATATTACTAACAAGCTTGGCGGCACGAAAGCTGCAAAATGCTCACATCACCACTGCGCTTTCATATGACGCACCGTGGTGGCAGGTTGCTGAGTTCAAGTTTAGAGGTACTCAAATATCTGTGAAAATAACCTAGAATGGCCCATCGTTAGACACCGGCAACGTGCAGAGGAGAAAACTCTGATGACTAAGCCGACTGAAAATAAGAGGATCGCATTAATGTATTCATGGAAATGATTATGCAAGCGGTGTTACTGCCTGGACAGAAGACCGGGAACAGGCCTGAGGAGGATTTCTGCTGCACCCTGAGCTGGCTGCACCTTAGGTGACCTGGTGGAAATAAAAACTCATATTTATACACAAACATGAGCTCAGGTGCCCACAGGAATGTAAAAGAAACATAAACCAAGTCATGAAGTCACAACACAAACAACGACAGCATGCAAAAGCAATAGATGCTTAAACCATGCACATGCTTTCTAAAGAGCGCACCGGACTACAGGGAGCTGAATATTCATGTCAGATGCAGATGCAAGGACAGCTATTTATCTCTCTGGCATGCATAGCTGTGAAAACAGCACAATAATAAATTATTGAATTTGGGGAAAAAAACCCTAAATGGATGACTAGAATCTTGTTGCATATGTGACCGATTTTTTATCAGCTGACTGAAGAAAAAAAACATTTTCATTGGTTTTGCTTACCAAACCTCTGATGAGGTGTTTCAACAGCTATGTCTAAATCTAAGTTAGTTCAAAATCCATCTGAATCCCGTTGGTATGCAACGAGGACCCTTTGGAAACACATTTTACAGACTTCTGAATGCCCAACTCTAGAATCACTTTCATGAGCAAGTTCAACCTCATTAGGCTCATTTTCACCATCGGATTTTACTGTTTTGCTGGCCAGTTTTATTTAACAATAGCATGTTTATTATTATTAATGTTGGTAGACGCCTTTTGGTGCTGATCAGTGACATCACTCATTGGCGAAACTGCCGTGATATGCTGATGTTTTAGCAATGTCCTAAAAGTACAGATTTTTTAAGGAAACAACCAAGAAGAGTCAGCATCACCTCATCATCACCTTCCCCCTCCCAGAAATGTCCTGCTATAATGGAAACACTAATGTCTGGAAAACACACCAACAGACGGTTACCAATTTATTTATTTATTTTCCTGGCTACATGCGCCATCTTCAGGTTAAATCTCTGCACTACATTAATTTTGAATCAGGCACGCTACAGGCTAAGAGGTGTTGCCGGTACTGCACTATGTGGCTGCCCAACACCGAACTGCAGTCGAGTCTCAACCACACCTCTAGCTGGCTCAGCTTCTAACGGGCCCATACAAAATGTATGGCTGAGTGCCGCTTGCCTTTATTATTATTATTCTCATGAAGAAAACCCTCCAGCTTACTACTGTTTCTTTGTCTGCTCAAACTGAGTAGTGTGAGAGACCGTGCGCGCGCGTGTGTGTGTGTGTGTGTGTGTGCGCTTGTTAACGGCTCGATTCTCTGAGAAACCAAGTTACTGCCTCAAGTGTCTCTCTCTCGATCCGTCAGGCAGCACCTCCTCTTTGCCCATTTTTCAAACAGGAAGTGAGGGTAGCGTAAGGTTCCTCCCAGGGGATGACGGATATATTAAAGAATGCAAAAATCGTTTTATGTTGAATTTCTTTTGTTTGCAATGTTTGCAGAAAAAGCCTCTAGAGAACATCCACATTAGTAAAATCTTATGCAAAACGTGAGGGCCGCACAAAACCATCTGAGGGCCAAAAATGGACCCAAGCCGTACTACATTGGACATGCATGCCTAAAGCCAGAGGTGGTTTGAGGGGAATTTATGAGATGGGTTAAGTTGAACGATGAAAGTGCCTTAAAACAAGCTGATCTGTTCCACAATTTGCCGCCACGTTAATGGAAAATTCTTCATTGCTTTTGTCCTTTCTAGGAAACAGGAGAATTACTTTTCCATTCCCAATCCTGACAACTCAGCGGTTGTTCTTAACCAATAAGAAGACACTAAAGCTTCTTAAATCATTGAGGAAAAACCTACAAATTCAGAGGTCTTGACGGAAGGACTTTTGTTATTTTAGGCGTCACATTTTCATCTATCACGGAGTTAAATAAAAACAGGAAGAAGTATGTGATGGGGTTAAGATGTTTCCTGATTTTTAACTGAGATATTCATTACAGGTTAATACAGGTAAGAATACAATTCAAACAAAAAACCCACAGGCTAAACTCACACACAAGGACCTGTAACTAGAAGCTGTTCAGTTCATTTAGGCATTTTTTAATGCAAAGTTCAGTGTTGTTCTTTCCATGGCTCCATCTTTTCTTTCTTTCACATTCTGTCATTTCTTGGACAACCTTCTGCTGTCTTTGGATGAGTCCTGTGATGGAGACAGATGGGGACTGCGTCGGCAGAAGCTAACGGTCAAGAGAAAAATCTTTCTAACACTCCCTTCTCCTGACTTCATGGAGATTTGCCTGCAGAGCCAGAAACTTGTGCCATTTGATTTCTTCCCCTTTGAATTTTTATCTTTGTGCACTTTCTATTTGGAAGAACAACAATAACAGGATATCCCATCCTGTTATTGTGTCAAGACCGTGCACGTGAATGCACGAGCTGCAGTAATTTTTTTTTCTGTCTTTGTAACGTAATGGTAGTCAGCAGCAACGGTTGTTTGCTTGGCCCACTTTCTGTCTATCTGCTCTCATCATCTGGCTGACGGGAGGAAAATCCCATGATTCTGTGTGTGTGTGTGTGTGTGTGTGTGTGTGTGTGTGTGTGTGTGTGTGTGTGTGTGTGTGTGTGTGTGTGTGTGTGTGTGATAGGTGGGGTGTCACACCTGAGCCTGATGATAAGTTGCAGTAACTCCCATGGACACATGCTCTCACACATACACACCCATTCAATCCCCAGGTTAATGACACGGACATAAAAGATATTTGCCCCCCCCACCCCATCCGATTCCCTCAGAGATCATTAGGCGGTGATGTGCGACCTGATTCATCTTCCCTTCACCAACACGTGTCCACTGGCCCGCGGTTCCACCAGATGTATGCCCTGCAGCTACTGCTGGGCTGCCATCTCCCACTATGGGTGTGTGTCTCTGTGTGTTCTGGCACAAAACCCACCTTTTTGCAAGGCTTTATGGGGAAAATGAAAATAGGGTCACCATAACAGGAGTGTCAAGAGGATTCCAGCCTAGACCCATTGCTGCTCTTGTGGCCAATTCATAGCTCCACATTGCTCTGCTATCCATCTCTGCTCCCTCCGCTTGCCCGCGGCTTCCCTCGTTACTTTCAGGAGTGTGAGAGGAGGAGGATCATGTCAGGGATGGTCCCCCTTTACCTCCTTTGCTTTTTCTCTCCTGAGGATTGAGAAAGAGAGGTGGAGATGGAGTGTGAAACAGAAAGGAGGATGATGGGGCTTGGCGGGGTGTAAATGGGGTGAGATGACAGACGATGTGGAATGAGGAAATGGAAGATGGGGGGCTGGGTAGGTGGCGGTGGTTGGATTATTAAGGCAAGAGACATGACAGGAAAAGAAGGGATAAAGATGGGGTTGCTGTCGTCATGGAAACAGACATTTTTCCAGACAGACAGACATGTGGGGGCCGACTGCTGAGTGTGTGAAAACGAAAGGGGTGTGTGAGTATGGGACAGAGGCAGCCACGCCCACACACACACATGCGTTAGCTCTACTGCATAGAAACCAATAACAAGGCTTCACTACTGTTTCTTTTCTGTTTATGGAAAACATTTTAAAATAGAAGTTGACAGATTTTGCTCAGATAAATCTGTGCAAAGCAGTCAGAGCACCATCAGCTGTTTATAACAGAACAACTACAGCTCTACAGTTTGGTACCCAAGCAAGGAGCTGCCTTGAGCTAACCATCAGCAAGTCAAAATGTCACAGGAATTTTCAAACAATGATTGTTAGCAGGACCACATCTACTTGAATGAACAGGGATCATTTCTCCTGGGGTGACTTTGAAATTTGAATATTACCTATTCGAGCTAATAATTTTAATCAAGCCTGAAATGTGTGTTTGAGTAATTTGTCACTTCCTCTCAAGCAGATTGAAATTAGAGTATGAAAAAATGGAAAATCAAGGCAATTCAATCACTATGAAGTCAATTAATACAGTTTTTACCTATGCTCTATGTTCTGATCAAATGTGGTTTAGATTTTCTTTCATTTTGTCTTTAAAAAATCTTTTGAAAGATTTACATATTTTGGGATTTCTGGAAACTGCATGGTGGCGCAGTGGTTAGCGCTGTTGCCTCACAGCACAAAGGTTGCAGGTTCAAAACTCGGCTGCGGCTTTTCTGCGTGGAGTTGCGTGTTCTCCCCATGCATGCGTGGGTTTCCTCCGGGTACTCCGGTTTCCCCCACAGACCACAACATACCCTATAGGTTATAAATTGTAAGTTGCTTTGGATTAAAGCGTCTGCTAAATAAATAAACATAAACCAAACACGTCTGTATTTAATTTGACTCTGGAGAATCCTTATGGTGGCATTATGTGTGAACTTTAGTCAATGAAGCAACATCTGAATGTTACTGTAAGCAAACCTTTATTTAAAAAAAATCTGAACCTGAAAATCTAATTATACATCTCTATCCATCCTCCCTTTTGTTTCTAAGAATATTTGCATAGCAGTTGTGTGACAATTTACACAAAAAATATTTATTTTGGGAGCATTAGGCAGGACTTTGAGCTAACAGCTTTCAATCAATCAATCAATCAATCAATCAATCAATCAATCAATCAATCAATCAATCCATTTAATGTTATGCTTTCCACACCTGCAAAGGTAACACACATTGCTGAACATGGTATAAAACAACTATAATAACAAATAAAAAATAGAAACAAAGGGTAAAAACAGTACAATAGCATTGACAATCATGGGTCATTATCTCATTCAGGACTTTACATCCTCCTAGCAATCCAAGAGAATGCAGATTGTATGCATCAATCACTGTCATAGTTGGACACACGCCTGACAGTCATCTACATACAGGTGGAATTACCATGCTTGCAAAAAAATCGACCCCAATGGTAATAAGTACACAGAAAACCGAAGTGGATCAAGAATGAAGCCCTGTGGTACTCTCCGTTTGCGGTTTAAGATGGAGGATGAGCACTCCCCCATCATGAGTCTAAAACTTACAGATAGGATCTCACCCACTGCAAAGCCAGCCCTGTGAGGCCAACCCACTGTGCTGGCCGATCTATTAAAATTCCATGGTTCACAGTATCAAAGTCTGCCATCAAATCAAGTAACAAAAGAAGCACAGTGTTTTCTGAATTGTGTGCTAAAAATGTCCTCCTTGTCCTTTTAGACCTCACTGCAGTGTTTTTAAAGTAGATCACAGAATTCTATTTGAAATGGTTGTAGATAACAATAATATTAATGGATGAGCATTAAGATGATTTAAGTTAAAGTTATTGGAAAGTTCCCAGTTTGTTCCTGATTATGATGAATCTTCCTCTTGCACCAGAGTTAGTCATGTTCCACAAGGCTCAGTACTTGGTCCATTAATCTTCTGTATGTAGGCCTAAGTTTGGTCAAATTATTAGACAACATAGGTTAGCTGGCCATCATTGCATGAAAGAGTAAGCTTTGTACAACTTTTGTAGCACAGTTCTTTTAATTTTGTTTATAAATGACCCTGTTTTGTTGAGATTAAATACATGACAAAGCCTTTATCTCTGCAAACCTTTAGGAGGTTCAAGATGTAATAAACCATGATCACTATGATGCAAAGGGAAAATCATTCATAAAACTAAAAATGTTTGTGATGGATTACACACCAACTTCATGAAGTGTTCCTGATACACTTCAGGCCAGCCTGAAAATGAAAAACTGGCTGAAAAAACATTGTCATCCACAAAACGTTGCCAATGGAAGCGCTAAAAACCAGAGTGATCAGAGAAGAATACTTCTCAGTGCTGTTACTTTGTATGCTCACTTTCAGAGAAAGAAGGGAGAGACAGAAATTGTGTTTCCAACAAATATGTGCAATCAGCTTTGATTGTGACACATTTGGCAATGACAAGCCTTCATTCCCAGTGCACCATTGTTGAAAATAGGCATTCAGATTTCTGACATGTCTGAAACGTGTCCGTATCAACCTCCAAATAATGCCACGCCATCTGCTGCTCCCATTTATAAAGCACCCGTTTGTGGATGTGTGTGTGTGTGTGTGTGTGTGTGTTTGTGTGTGTGTGTGTTTGCTGCTGTGTTTCACAAAGCAAATGTCTTTGCTTTTGTCTTTTATGGTGTGAAACTTGACCAGCAGATTAAGTCCCAAACAAATCTTTCATGCTGTTGATCATCTAAGATGCTTTATCCTTAAAACTGACAGATTTTTTTCCCTCCACCAGCATTTGTGCTGTTTGCTTTTCAAGTTTGGAAACTGGGAGAAGAGTCTCGCTACACTGATTTGACACCAGTCAATGTAAATTGACTTGATCCAATCTTTGGTAATTTATCAGTACATAATTATAAGAANCCTGATTATGATGAATCTTCCTCTTGCACCAGAGTTAGTCATGTTCCACAAGGCTCAGTACTTGGTCCATTAATCTTCTGTATGTAGGCCTAAGTTTGGTCAAATTATTAGACATCATAGGTTAGCTGGCCATTATTGCATGAAAGCGTAAGCTTTGTACAACTTTTGTAGCACAGCTCTTTTAATTTTGTTTATAAATGACCCTGTTTTGTTGAGATTAAATACATGACAAAGCCTTTAGGAGGTTCAAGATGTAATAAACCATGATCACTATGATGCAAAGGGAAAATCATTCATAAAACTAAAAATGTTTGTGATGGATTACACACCAACTTCATGAAGTGTTCCTGATACACTTCAGGCCAGCCTGAAAATGAAAAACTGGCTGAAAAAACATTGTCATCCACAAAACGTTGCCAATGGAAGCGCTAAAAACCAGAGTGATCAGAGAAGAATACTTCTCAGTGCTGTTACTTTGTATGCTCACTTTCAGAGAAAGAAGGGAGAGACAGAAATTGTGTTTCCAACAAATATGTGCAATCAGCTTTGATTGTGACACATTTGGCAATGACAAGCCTTCATTCCCAGTGCACCATTGTTGAAAATAGGCATTCAGATTTCTGACATGTCTGAAACGTGTCCGTATCAACCTCCAAATAATGCCACGCCATCTGCTGCTCCCATTTATAAAGCACCCGTTTGTGGATGTGTGTGTGTGTGTGTGTGTGTTTGTGTGTGTGTGTGTGTGTGTGTGTGTGTGTGTT
This sequence comes from Nothobranchius kuhntae, assembly GCA_006942095.1. Classification (NCBI taxonomy): domain Eukaryota; kingdom Metazoa; phylum Chordata; class Actinopteri; order Cyprinodontiformes; family Nothobranchiidae; genus Nothobranchius; species Nothobranchius kuhntae. The sequence continues at coordinate 21,016 of SSNQ01033774.1, read as the reverse complement.
TGTGTGTGTGCGTTTGCTGCTGTGTTTCACAAAGCAAATGTCTTTGCTTTTGTCTTTTATGGTGTGAAACTTGACCAGCAGATTAAGTCCCAAACAAATCTTTCATGCTGTTGATCATCTAAGATGCTTTATCCTTAAAACTGACAGATTTTTTTTCCCTCCACCAGCATTTGTGCTGTTTGCTTTTCAAGTTTGGAAACTGGGAGAAGAGTCTCGCTACACTGATTTGACACCAGTCAATGTAAATTGACTTGATCCAATCTTTGGTAATGAATCAGCACATAATTACAAGAAAGTAAACTTGGTCAAAGAAATCTATTCAAAGCCATGATGATGTGCCAATTTCCTCATTCACTGACTGATTCTCCTCAGAAACAACCTGATTAGGAGGACTACCTCATTCTTTAAAACCTTTGTTTGTGAACGTCTAGTTTTTGCAGTGACTACCTGTCTTTGAGCGCTGATGATGCTGTGACTTTCAGTAAAGCTATCCAGTGCCAAATCACAGCCCTCCCACTCTTCGCTATGCACACAAGTCATTGCATCAACATTTCATCAGGCAGCTAAAAATAAGAGCCGGACTCTACAGAATCAGACAGCTCAGAGTGGAGTGTCGCAGTGAATCTGCAGCTGAAATGTTTCTGAGATAACCTCAGATGAGCTGAAAAGATCTGTAAAAGTAGCACGTTGAGAGTCTGTGAGTATCTGTGCAGTGACGACAAGTGAGCGTAACTGTTAATCATGCCATGGAAAATGTGATTGGTCAGAAACAAATGTATTATCAGTGTGATGAGCCAAAAACACTTTTATGTCTAAAACCTACTTACACTTTTTTACAGGGATCTTTTTTTTCTTTTTTACATTTCACAAGTTGTATTGTGAAGACATGGGTTTGCACAAATGAAGTTTGAACATTACATAATACCATACTTGCAAGGCTCTATGTTATGAAAACATAATGGTTCTGTTCTGTCTTGTTTGCGAAGTGAAATGGGACATTTTCAAGACTACACTGACAAAAACAATAATAATTTTAAAGGGTAAAATTATTCAACAAAGCAGCAAAAATGCAAAGAAAAACTAAGATAACCAAAGTAAGTCCACATTGTGATAGGCCATATTCCTTCAAAAAGTACAATCCATACTAAAGCTACAAAGTGGTGAAAAAATAATAATAAATTACTAACGCGAACGCATTTCTTTGACCTAATCAACTCTGGTTACGCAGAGCAGCATGCAATTTCTACTTTATAAATGAAATTCTTCCTACAAATGTACTCAGGTGTTTTTAATCACATCCTGCCTGCTACACAATTACTTTTTACCATAAATGGTAAATGCAAAGCACTTTATGAATACCCTGCATTAAAATAAGCCGGTTGATCGTTGACATTTCATTGGCAACCAATTGAGACCAAATTCGAGGCGCTTGTGTGAGTGGCTTAAGTCTGATTTATACTTCTCTGTGAGCTCTGCAATAGAGAGACGCACACGGAGTGTCGGAAAGGTTTTCACATGCGAACATCTGTTCAGGCAGCGGAGTTTTGCAAAGCAATTTCCCACCAGGACAACAGAGGGCGCAGCACTTTTCTGTGGTATCCTGCCACCATTACACTCATACAGTATATTGGTCCACAATAGTGTATTTACTCATATGTTTATATATTTCAGAGACTTTCTTACATGGACAAATGTGTCCTTCATTCTCCTCCACCTCTTCATGCAGTCGCCACCTCTAAACCCACCTTTCTCGTCGTTTCCGTTCACATTTGCTCTGTATTTTGTACTTCTTCAGTCATGAGTCAATAAACATTCATATTTTCTGACTTTTTCCGCGATGTGTTCTTCAATCTGTTCTGGGTCTGCCATCTTTTTACCTTTTAACTGGGCAACAGTGGTGCTGTTGACGAATATACAGGAAACNGCTTCCTGACCAATCACAAGATTGCAGTTTCATCACTTTTGATGGATGTTTAAAATTTTGGCCATGTCTCCGTCACCCTCTGCGAGCCCATCGGAGAGCCCTTGTGCCAACACATAATGACGTTGCGTGTATCCGCACCAACGCAGATGGAGAAGTATAAACCAGGCTCTAGGCATGGAAAAATGTTTCATTACATTCCAGCAGCACTGCGTTGTAGCAGCGATGGGCTGTTGAGCTGCGTAGCAATCATGTGGACATAAAAAATTAAACATAAACACAAAGTGACCAGACAGAGGCAATGAAGAAGATGGCAATTGTTGTTGATAATATCCAAAACGGTTGCATCACGGAGCTCAGGGATTGCTGGAATATTCAAGATCTAAGGACTCTAGAAGGCACAATATCAAATACAGGAAATGTACTATCTCACTAGCCACGCTGCCAGTTTCTCCATCTCAAAAATCACTGAAACAAAGTCCAAAGTTGTGCAAATTTTCTGTAGAAAATGACTTGTGCAATCTTCAGACCCCATTTCACACTTAACTCATTCACTGCCAGCCGTTTCCTGATCGCTAAAGGCCTTTGCTGCCAGTGTTTCTCACCGTTTTTACTGTTTTTAAAAAGTGACAGAATGTTGCACGCTAGGATGATGTAGATGCCAAAACAGCCAAAACAAAGCAGAGACTCACCTCTTACATCAGGAAGAATCCCAGTGTTTCGAGGGTTATCTGTTCTTTCATAATCCGTTGTCGAATTGTATGGGCAGACGCTTTTCCGGTTCGCGCCTCACTTTTTTTTTTACAGGAACGGCCCAAAATGATCTCCTAACACATGGATTTTCTGCTTCCTGATCATGTGACGTGTGACGTATGCGGATGAAGATCGGCTTCAGAGCTGAGATGTTTGTTCAATTGGTGCAGGGGCTCGATCCAATGCCCACCCCAAACAGTAAAAAATATGCAAATGACGACTTTAGCGACTTAGCGATTTATGAAAGAAAACTTCCACTATCTCCACTCTGGCACGAACCCCGCAGCAAAAACGGTCCCGTTGTAGTCAATCAGAGCTGTTCCACTACTGCGGCCATGTGGCGCAGTGCGCCGCTCGCCGTCCCGCCATCCGGCAAAAATAGGATCGATTCCATTTTTGCCGGACGCCGGAGCCCCACCGCAGTCAATAGACAGAAATCACAACCACCCAACAGGAAAGGGAGCAAGCACAGCTTCCGTTATTTCACAATAAATCGATAAACAAAAAGCGTTTTTTGTTTCATATGCACAGGTTTAACAACTTTTAACAACTATCAATGTCGGCTGAACTTTAAATGCACAAAATTAAGCCAGAAATACAGTTTCCACTATCAAAGTAGTCACACTTTGTTGATCCAAACACTGCTGATCTCTCAACACAAATGATGGGCAGATTAAACAGTTCATTTCAATGCTTCTCCCACACAACGGGTGTTTGGATCTAACCTCCGCGTTTATTGCTCGGACTGTATCGCAAGATCTCGAAAATCCCGCGCATGCCTGTTTGCGCACCTCAGGTCTCCGCACCGGAGCGGAGCCGTTGTAGAGCGGGTACAGTATAATTTGAGTTTGGAAGCGAGTGGCAGCGGAGGACGGAGTGGAGATAGTGGAATTTTGGGGTTAGCGTAAAAATGTGCGCAACTTTAAGCTGACTAAGGACCTTGCTTACACACATTTTGGACATGGAGAGGACCTGCAGTGCTGCTGCTGAGAGGGATAAAATTATGAAATACTGCAGCATTATCACTTGTACTGCTTCGTTTTCACACAGAACAAGACCCCCCACACGCACACACACACACGCGTGTGTACACACATGCGCGCGCACTCACACACACACGCGCGCACACACACACACACGCAGCCTGAAGCGCAGAATACGGAATGCAGAATATCAGCAGGGGGACAGATTGAGACGGAACATCGTGTGTCTGTGACAGTGTGTGTGTCCTGTCACTGTGACCCAATTGATCATGCGTCCTGGCTACTTGTACAGGGGAGATCTCCGTTTGGCTGACTGGTTAGAGCGCGTGACTTTCACCTGGGAGTCTGGGGATTGATTCCAAATGGACCATTTTTTTTAATATCCGCCACAGATCTCTCTGAAGAATTCACAACATTGACGGCTTCAGCAACGCTGTGCCACTCCGTGGATTTTCTCTTATTTGTTTTGCAAAAGCACTTCCTTACATTTCTCCACCTCACCCACAGGTACCTCAACTTCTGCTTCTGTGAAATAGCGCTTCCTTGATCTGCCTTGATCTATGGTCGCCATGTCATTGGCGGAGCGCTGCAACAGCCGGCTTATGTCTATGCATGAGATCCACAAGGCACTTTGCATTGACCATTTATGGCAGTAAGTGGGCGTGGTGAAGGCGGGATGTGACTAGCAGCTGAGAAACATTCTCGTCGTTAGTTTCCGATTTATGAAGCGGAGATTGTGTGCAGCTGTGCATACTCCATGTTTGATAGATCACAAACCTGCTTGGTGTAAGTATTTTTTTTTTTTTTTGCTGAGCTTAAGTACGGTTTTATTAAGGATTCTACGCAATGTTTGATAACTGAGACCCCAGGACACTATTTGGGTAGTCAGCTGATCAGATTTTTTTTTAGCACAAAATGTTTCAGAACCTGGATCTTACTGACAGCAGAAAACCCAGATCTTAAATCCAACTTTTTTTGGCCATGTGCATATATACTGTTTACTTTGTAGAATCTTGTTTAATAGATGGCTCAGAAATACTGCATGTAAACCTGAGTATCAGTGTTAATTTTGTTGACAAAATATTTTCGTCTTTTTTTCGTCACGAAAATATATTTACAGACGAAAATGAAACAAAAATTCAAAATAAAAGCTTGGAAAAAGACGAAGACGATAATTAAATTGATTGAAACTTTTAGTCAACGAATGAAAGACGAGACGAAAATCCACGATGACGCTCTTCTACATGGTGCTCTATGGTGCGGTGCGACTATTGTGTTGTTGTGAGACGCGAACGTAGTAGAGGACAAGGGGCGTGGCATGCCGTGAACGTGCGGGACGTGAGAGAAGACCCTAAATAGTATAAAGGGGCAGGTATGTGGGTATGCTTAACATAGCTCACTTGACGGCATAAGAAGAAGGAGTAGAGGAAAATGTTAACTGCTGGGCGAAAAAGAAGAGAAGATGTGTGGAGTCATTTTTCTTATGATAACATTGCTACCAAAACTACATGCCGAGAGTGTGGACTGTCGTTCCGAGGAAAGAACACAACGAATCTGAAGAGGCATCTACAGAATGGCCACTTCGCCATTTTCTCCGAGGTAAATCCACTTAAATGTTGTACACGTGACGACC
>SSNQ01033773.1:0-53431 GCA_006942095.1 Nothobranchius kuhntae | reverse complement strand
TGTTGACATGTGGGAAGGCGTTCATCCAGACGCGTCACATTGTGTTTCTCTTCTGCAGGCACACAGTCAGACCGAGTGTTGACATGTGGGAAGACGCTAATCCAGACGCGTCTCGTTGTGTTTCTCTTCTGGAGGCACACATTCAGACTGAGTGTTGACATGTGGGAAGACGCTCATCCAGACGCGTCACATTGTATTTCTCTCTTGGAGGCGCTCAGTCAGACCGCGTGTTTGTGTTTCTCTCCTGGAGGCGCGCAGTCAGACCGAGTGTTGACATGTGGGAAGACGCTCATCCAGACGCGTCTCGTTGTGTTTCTCTCCTGGAGGCGCGCAGTCAGACCGAGTGTTGACATGTGGGAAGACGCTCATCCAGACGCGTCCCGTTGTGTTTCTCTCCTCTAGATGAGCAGTCAGACCGAGGGTTGACATGTGGGAAGACGCTTCTCCAGACGCGTCCCGTTGTGTTTCTCTCCTGGAGGCGCGCAGTCAGACCGAGTGTTGACATGTGGGAAGACGCTCATCCAGACGCGTCCCGTTGTGTTTCTCTCCTGTAGGTGCGCAGTCAGACCGAGTGTTGACATGTGGGAAGACGCTCATCCAGACGCGTCTCGTTGTGTTTCTCTCCTGGAGGCGCGCAGTCAGACCGAGTGTTGACATGTGGGAAGACGCTCATCCAGACGCGTCCCGTTGTGTTTCTCTCCTCTAGGTGCGCAGTCAGACCGAGTGTTGACATGTGGGAAGACGCTCATCCATACGCGTCCCGTTGTGTTTCTCTCCTGGAGGTGCGCAGTCAGACCGAGTGTTGACATGTGGGAAGACGCTCATCCATACGCATCCCGTTGTGTTTCTCTCCTGGAGGTGCGCAGTAAGACCGAGTGTTGACATGTGGGAAGACGCTCATCCAGACGCGTCTCGTTGTGTTTCTCTTCTGGAGGCACACAGGTAGACCGAGTGTTGACATGTGGGAAGACGCTCATCCAGACGCGTCACATTGTATTTCTCTCTTGGAGGCGCTCAGTCAGACCGCGTGTTTGTGTTTCTCTCCTGGAGGTGCGCAGTCAGACCGAGTGTTGACATGTGGGAAGACGCTCATCCAGACGCGTCTCGTTGTGTTTCTCTCCTGGAGGCGCGCAGTCAGACCGAGTGTTGACATGTGGGAAGACGCTCATCCAGACGCGTCCCGTTGTGTTTCTCTCCTGGAGGCGCGCAGTCAGACCGAGTGTTGACATGTGGGAAGACGCTCATCCAGACGCGTCCTGCTGCTGTTGTCTGCTCTGTTCGTTGGCGACTGCGCTGATCCTGCTGCTGTTTTCTTCTCTGCTCGTCGGCGTCGGTGACTGCGCTGATCCTGCTGCTGTTTTCTGCTCTGTTCGTCGGCGACTGCGCTGATCCTGCTGCTGTTTTCTAGTCTGCTCGTCGGCGTCGGCGACTGCGCTGATCCTGCTGCTGTTTTCTGCTCTGCTCGTCGGCGTCAGTGACTGCGCTGGTCCTGCTGCAGTTTCCTGCTCTGCTCGTCGGCGTCAGCGACTGCGCTGATCCTGCTGCTGTTGTCTGCTCTGCTCGTCGGCGTCAGCGACTGCGCTGATCCTGCTGCTGTTGTCTGCTCTGCTCGTGGCGTCGGCGACTGCGCTGGTCCTGCGACTGTTTTCTGCTCTGCTCGTCGGCGACTGCGCTGGTCTTGCTGCTGTTTTCTGCTCTTCTCGTCGGCGTCGGCGACTGCGCTGATCCTGCTGCTATTTTCTGCTCTGCTCGTCAACGTTGGCGACTGCGCTGATCCTGCTGCTGTTGTCTGCTCTGCTCGTCGGCGTCAGCGACTGCGCTGGTCCTGCTGCTGTTGTCTGCTCGTTGATATCGCGACTGCGCTGATCCTGCTGCTGTTTTCTTCTCTGCTCGTCGGCGTCGGTGACTGCGCTGATCCTGCTGCTGTTTTCTGCTCTGCTCGTTGGCGACTGCGCTGGTCTTGCTGCTGTTTTCTGCTCTGTTCGTCGGCGACTGCGCTTATCCTGCTGCTGTTTTCTAGTCTGCTCGTCGGCGTCGGCGACTGCGCTGATCCTGCTGCTGTTTTCTGCTCTGCTCGTCGGCGTCTGTGACTGCGCTGATCCTGCTGCTGTTGTCTGCTCTGCTAGTTGGCGTCAGTTACTGCGCTGGTCCTGCAGCTGTTTTCTGCTCTGCTCATCGGCATCAGCGACTGCGCAGGTCCTTCTGCTGTTGTCTGCCCTGCTCGTCGGCGTCAGCGACTACGCTGGTCCTGCTGCTGTTTCCTGCTCTGCTCGTTGGCGTTGGTGACTGCGCTGATCCTGCTGCTGTTTTCTGCTCTGCTCGTCGGCGTCGGTGACTGCGCTGATCCTGCTGCTGTTGTCTGCTCTGCTCATCGACGTCAGCGACTGGCTTGTCCTGCGACTGTTTTCTGCTCTGCTCGTCGGCGACTGCGCTGGTCTTGCTGCTGTTTTCTGCTCTTCTCGTCGGCGTCGGCGACTGCACTGGCCCTGCTGCTGTTTTCTGCTCTGCTCGTCGGCGTCGGCGACTACGCTGATCCTGCTGCTATTTTCTGCTCTGCTCGTCAACGTTGGCGACTGCGCTGATCCTTCTGCTGTTTTCTTCTCTGCTCTGGTCGTCAGCGACTGCGCTGGTCCTGCTGCTGTTGTCTGCTCGTTGATATCAGCGACTGCGCTGATCCTGCTGCTGTTTCTGCTCTGCTCGTCGGCATTGGTGACTGCGCTGATCCTTCTGCTGTTTTCTGCTCTGCTCATCGGCATCAGCGACTGCGCTGGTCCTGCTGCTGTTGTCTGCTCTGCTCGTCGGCGTCAGCGACTGCGCTGGTCCTGCAGCTGTTTTCTGCTCTGCTCATCGGCATCAGCGACTGCGCTGGTCTTGCTGCTGTTGTCTGCTCTGCTCGTCGGCGTCAGCGACTGCGCTGGTCCTGCTGCAGTTTTCTGCTCTGCTCGTCGGCGTCAGCGACTGCGCTGATCCTGCTGCTGTTGTCTGCTCTGCTCGTCGGTGTCAGCGACTGCGCTGATGCTGCTGTTGTTGTCTGCTCTGCTCGTTGCGTCGGCGACTGGCTTGTCCTGCGACTGTTTTCTGCTCTGCTCGTTGGCAACTGCGCTGGTCTTGCTGCTGATTTCTGCTCTTCACGTCGGCGACTGCGCTGGTCCTGCTGCTGTTTTCTTCTCTGCTTGTCAGCGTCGGTGACTGCGCTTATCCTGCTGCTATTTTCTAGTCTGCTCGTTGGCGTCGGCGACTGCACTGATCCTGCTGCTGTTTTCTCCTCTGCTCGTCGGCGTCGGTGACTGCGCTGATCCTGCTGCTGATGTCTGCTTTGCTCGTGGCGTCGGCGACTGCGCTGGTCCTGCGACTGTTTACTGCTCTGCTCGTCGGCGACTGCGCTGGTCTTGCTGCTGTTTTCTGCTCTTCTCGTCAGCGTCGGCGACTGCGCTGGCCCTGCTGCTGTTTGCTGTTCTGCTCGTCGGCGACTGCGCTGGTCCTGCAGCTGTTTTCTGCTCTTCTCGTCGGCGTCGGCGACTGCGCTGATCCTTCTGCTGTTTTCTGCTCTGCTCGTCGGAGTCAGCGACTGTGCTGATCCTGCTGCTATTTTCTAGTCTGCTCGTTGGCGTCGGCGACTGCACTGATCCTGCTGCTGTGTACTTCTCTGCTCGTCGGAGTCGGTGACTGCGCTGATCCTGCTGCTGTTTTCTGCTCTGTTCGTTGGCGACTGAGCTGATCCTGCTGCTGTTTTCTAGTCTGCTCATCGGCGTCGGTGACTGCGCTGATCCTGCTGCTGTTTTCTGCTCTGTTCGTCGGCGACTGCGCTGATCCTGCTGCTGTTTTCTAGTCTGCTCGTCGGCGTCGGCGACTGCGCTGGTCCTGCAGCTGTTTTCTGCTCTTCTCGTCGGCGTCGGCGACTGCGCTGATCCTTCTGCTGTTTTCTGCTCTGCTCGTCGGAGTCAGCGACTGCGCTGGTCCTGCTGCTGTTGTCTGCTCGTTGATATCAGCAACTGCGCTGATCCTGCTGCTGTTGTCTGCTCTGCTAGTTGGCGTCAGTTACTGCGCTGATCCTGCTGCTGTTTTCTGCTCTGCTCGTCGGAATCAGTGACTGCGCTGATCCTGCTGCTATTTTCTGCTCTGCTCGTCGGAGTCAGCGACTGTGCTGATCCTGCTGCTATTTTCTAGTCTGCTCGTTGGCGTCGGCGACTGCACTGATCCTGCTGCTGTTTACTTCTCTGCTCGTCGGCGTCGGTGACTGCGCTGGTCCTGCTGCAGTTTCCTGCTCTGCTGGTCGGCGTCAGCGACTGCGCTGATCCTTCTGCTGTTTTCTGCTCTGCTCGTCGGCGTCAGCGACTGCGCTGGTCCTGCTGCTGTTGTCTGCTCGTTGATGTCAGCGACTGCGCTAGTCCTGTTGCTGTTGTCTGCTCTGCTCGTCGATATAAGCGACTGCGCTGGTCCTGCTGCTGTTGTCTGCTCTGCTCGTCGGCGTCAGCGACTGCGCTGATGCTGCTGTTGTTGTCTGCTCTGCTCGTTGCGTCGGCGACTGGCTTGTCCTGCGACTGTTTTCTGCTCTGCTCGTTGGCGACTGCGCTGGTCTTGCTGCTGTTTTCTGCTCTTCTCGTCGGCGTCGGTGACTGCGCTGGGCCTGCTGCTGTTGTCTGCTCTGCTCGTCGACGTCAGCGACTGCGCTGATCCTGCTGCTGTTGTCTGCTTTGCTCGTGGCGTCGGGGACTGCGCTGGTCCTATTGCTGTTGTCTTCTCTGCTAGTTGGCGTCAGTTACTGCGCTGGTCCTGCAGCTGTTTTCTGCTCTGCTCATCGGCATCAGCGACTGCGCTGGTCTTGCTGCTGTTGTCTGCTCTGCTCGTCGGCGTCAGCGACTGCGCTGGTCCTGCTGCTGTTGTCTGTTTTGCTCGTGGCGTCGGCGACTGCGCTGGTCCTGCGACTGTTTTCTGCTCTGCTCGTCGGCGATTGCGCTGGTCCTGCTGCTGTTTTCTTCTCTTCTCGTCTGCATCGGCGACTGCGCTGATCCTGCTGCTATTTTCTGCTCTGCTCGTCGGCGTTGGTGACTGCGCTGATTTTTCTGCTGTTTTCTGCTCTGCACATCGGCATCAGCGACTGCGCTGGTCCTGCTGCTGTTGTCTGCTCTGTTCGTCGGCGTCTGCGACTGCGCTGGTCCTGCTGCTGTTGTCTGCTCGTTGATATCAGCGACTGCGCTGATCCTGCTGCTGTTGTCTGCTCTGCTAGTTGGCGTCAGTTACTGCACTGGTCCTGCAGCTGTTTTCTGCTCTGCTCATCGGCATCAGCGACTGCGCTGGTCCTGCTGCTGTTTTCTTCTCTGCTCGTCGGCGTCGGTGACTGCGCTGATCCTGCTGCTGTTTTCTGCTCTGTTCGTCGGCGACTGCGCTGATCCTGCTGCTATTTTCTGCTCTGCTCGTCGGCATTGGTGACTGCGCTGATCCTTCTGCTGTTTTCTGCTCTGCTCGTCGGATTCAGCGACTGCGCTGATCCTGCTGCTGTTGTCTGCTCTGCTAGTTGGCGTCAGTTACTGCACTGGTCCTGCAGCTGTTTTCTGCTCTGCTCATCGGCATCAGCGACTGCGCTGGTCCTGCTGCTGTAGTCTGCTCTGCTCATCGGCGTCAGCGACTGCGCTGGTCCTGCAGCTGTTTTCTGCTCTGCTCATCGGCATCAGCGACTGCGCTGGTCCTGCTGCTGTTGTCTGCTCTGCTCGTCGGCGTCAGCGACTGCGCTGGTCCTGCTGCAGTTTCCTGCTCTGCTGGTCGGCGTCAGCGACTGCGCTGATCCTGCTGCTGTTGTCTGCTCTGCTCGTCGGCGTCAGCGACTGCGCTGATGCTGCTGTTGTTGTCTGCTCTGCTCGTTGCGTCGGCGACTGGCTTGTCCTGCGACTGTTTTCTGCTCTGCTCGTCGGCGCCGGTGACTGCGCAGGTCTTGCTGCTGTTTTCTGCTCTTCACGTCGGCGACTGCGCTGGTCCTGCTGCTGTTTTCTTCTCTGCTCATCAGCGTCGGTGACTGCGCTTATCTTGCTGCTATTTTCTAGTCTGCTCGTTGGCGTCGGCGACTGCACTGATCCTGCTGCTGTTTTCTTCTCTGCTCATCGGCGTCGGTGACTGCGCTGATCCTGCTGCTGTTTTCTGCTCTGTTCGTCGGCGATTGCGCTGATCCTGCTGCTGTTTTCTAGTCTGCTGGTCGGCGTCGGCGACTGCGCTGATCCTGCTGCTATTTTCTGCTCTGCTCGTCGGCGTTGGTGACTGCGCTGATCTTTCTGCTTTTTTCTGCTCTGCTCATCGGCATCAGCGACTGCGCTGGTCCTGCTGCTGTTGTCTGCTCTGTTCGTCGGCGTCTGCGAATGCGCTGGTCCTGCTGCTGTTGTCTGCTCGTTGATATCAGCGACTGCGCTGATCCTATTGCTGTTGTCTGCTCTGCTAGTTGGCGTCAGTTACTGCACTGGTCCTGCAGCTGTTTTCTGCTCTGCTCATCGGCATCAGCGACTGCGCTGGTCCTGCTGCTGCAGTCCGCTCTGCTCATCGGCGTCAACGACTGCGCTGGTCCTGCAGCTGTTTTCTGCTCTGCTCATCGGCATCAGCGACTGCGCTGGTCCTGCTGCTGTTGTCTGCTCTGCTCGTCGGCGTCAGCGACTGCGCTGGTCCTGCTGCAGTTTCCTGCTCTGCTGGTCGGCGTCAGCGACTGCGCTGATGCTGCTGTTGTTGTCTGCTCTGCTCGTTGCGTCGGCGACTGGCTTGTCCTGCGACTGTTTTCTGCTCTGCTCGTCGGCGCTGGTGACTGCGCAGGTCTTGCTGCTGTTTTCTGCTCTTCACGTCGGCGACTGCGCTGGTCCTGCAGCTGTTTTCTGCTCTTCTCGTCGGCGTCGGCGACTGCGCTGATCCTTCTGCTGTTTTCTGCTCTGCTCGTCGGAGTCAGCGACTGCGCTGGTCCTGCTGCTGTTGTCTGCTCGTTGATATCAGCAACTGCGCTGATCCTGCTGCTGTTGTCTGCTCTGCTAGTTGGCGTCAGTTACTGCGCTGATCTTGCTGCTGTTTTCTGCTCTGCTCGTCGGAATCAGTGACTGCGCTGATCCTGCTGCTATTTTCTGCTCTGCTCGTCGGCGTCTGCTCTGCTCTTCGGCGTCAGCGACTGCGCTGATCCTGCTGCTGTTTTCTGCTCTGCTCGTCGGCGTCAGTGACTGCGCTGATCCTGCTGCTGTTGTCTCCTCTGCTCGTCGGCGTCAGCGACTGCGCTGATCCTGCTGCTGTTGTCTGCTCTGCTCGTCGGCGTCGGCGACTGTGCTGATCCTGCCTCTGTTTTCTGCTCTGCTCGTCGGCGACTGCGCTGGTCCTGCTGCTGTTTTCTGCTCTGCTCGTCGGCGACTGCGCTGATCCTGCTGCTATTTTCTGCTCTTCTCGTCGGTGTTGGTGACTGCGCTGGTCTTGCTGCTGTTTTTTGCTCTGCTCGTTGGCGTCTGCTCTACTCAGCGGCGTCAGCGACTGCGCTGATCCTGCTGCTGTTTTCTGCTCTGTTCGTTGGCGACTGCGCTGATCCTGCTGCTGTTTTCTGCTCTGCTCGTCGGCGTCGGCGACTGCGCTGATCCTGCTGCTGTTTTCTGCTCTGCTCGTCGGCGTCAGCGTCTGCGCTGCTGCTGCTGTTGTTGTCTGCTCTGCTCGTTGCGTCGGCGACTGCGCTGATCCTGCTTCTGTTTTCTGCTCTGCTCGTCGGCGACTGCGCTGGTGCTGCTGCTGTTTTGTGCTCTGCTCGTCGGCGTCGGCGACTGCGCTGGTCCTGCTGCTGTTGTCTGGTCGGCTCGTCGGCGTTGGCGATTGGGCTGATCCTGCTGCTGTTTTCTGCTCTGCTCGTCGGCGTCGGCGACTGCGCTGATCCTGCTTCTGTTTTCTGCTCTGCTCGTCGGCGATGGCGCTGATCCTGCTGCTGCTTTCTGCTCTTCTCGTCGGCGTCGGCGACTGCGCTGGTCCTAGTGCTATTTTCTGCTCTGCTCGTCGGCGTTGGTGACTGCGCTGATCTTTCTGCTTTTTTCTGCTCTGCTCGTCGGCATCAGCGACTGCGCTGGTCCTGCTGCTGTTGTCTGCTCTGTTCGTCGGCGTCTGCGACTGCGCTGGTCCTGCTGCTGTTGTCTGCTCGTTGATATCAGCGACTGCGCTGATCCTGCTGCTGTTGTCTGCTCTGCTAGTTGGCGTCAGTTACTGCACTGGTCCTGCAGCTGTTTTCTGCTCTGCTCGTCGGCGTCAGCGACTGCGCTGGTCCTGCTGCAGTTTCCTGCTCTGCTGGTCGGCGTCAGCGACTGCGCTGATCCTGCTGCTGTTGTCTGCTCTGTTCGCTGCGTCGGCGACTGCGCTGATTCTGCTGCTGTTGTGTGCTTTGCTCGTGGCGTCGGCGACTGCGCTGGTCCTGCTGCTGTTTTCTGCTCTGTTCGTTGGCGACTGCGCTGGTGCTGCTGCTATTTTCTAGTCTGCTCGTTGGCGTCGGCGACTGCACTGATCCTGCTGCTGTTTACTTCTCTGCTCGTTGGCGTCGGTGACTGCGCTGATCCTGCTGCTGTTTTCTGCTCTGTTCGTTGGCGACTGCGCTGATGCTGCTGCTGTTTTCTAGTCTGCTCGTCGGCGTCAGCGACTGCGCTGATCCTGCTGCTGTTTTCTGCTCTGTTTGTTGGCGACTGCGCTGATCCTGCTGCTGTTTTCTAGTCTGCTCGTCGGCGTCGGTGACTGCGCTGATCCTGCTGCTGTTTTCTGCTCTGTTCGTCGGCGACTGCGCTGGTCCTGCTGCTGCTTTCTAGTCTGCTCGTTGGCGTCGGCGACTGCACTGATCCTGCTGCTGTTTTCTTCTCTGCTCGTCGGCGTCGGTGACTGCGCTGGTCCTGCTGCGGTTTCCTGCTCTGCTGGTCGGCGTCAGCGACTGTGCTGATCTTGCTGCTGTTTTCTGCTCTGCTCATCGGAATCAGCGACTGCGCTGATCCTGCTGCTATTTTCTGCTCTGCTCGTCGGAGTCAGCGACTGTGCTGATCCTGCTGCTATTTTCTAGTCTGCTCGTTGGCGTCGGCGACTGCGCTGATCCGGCTGCTGTTTTCTGCTCTGGTCGTCGGCGTCGGTGACTGCGCTGATCCTGCTGCTGTTTTCTGCTCTGTTCGTTGGCGACTGCGCTGATCCTGCTGCTGTTTTCTGGTCTGCTGGTCGGCGTCAGCGACTGCGCTGATCCTGCTGCTGTTGTCTGCTCTGCTCGTCGGCGTCAGCGACTGCGCTGATGCTGCTGTTGTTGTCTGCTCTGCTCGTTGCGTCGGCGACTGGCTTGTCCTGCGACTGTTTTCTGCTCTGCTCGTCGGCGTCGGCGACTGCGCTGATCCTGCTGCTGTTTTCTGCTCTGTTCGTTGGCGACTGCGCTGGTCCTGCTGCTGTTTTCTGCTCTGCTCATCGGCATCAGCGACTGCGCTGGTCCTGCTGCTGTTGTCTGCTCTGCTCGTCGGCGTCAGCGACTGCGCTGGTCCTGCTGCTGTTGTCTGCTCTGCTCGTTGGCGTCAGCGACTGCGCTGGTCCTGCTGCAGTTTCCTGCTCTGCTGGTCGGCGTCGGCGATTGCGCTGGTCCTGCTGCTGTTTTCTGCTCTTCTCGTCGGCATCGGCGACTGCGCTGATCCTGCTGCTATTTTCTGCTCTGCTCGTCGGCGTTGGTGACTGCGCTGATCTTGCTGCTGTTTTCTGCTCTGCTCGTCGGCATCTGCGACTGCGCTGGTGCTGCTGCTGTTTTCTAGTCTGCTCGTCGGCGACAGCGACTGCGCTGATCCTGCTGCTGTTTTCTGCTCTGTTCGTTGGCGTCAGCGACTGCGCTGATGCTGCTGTTGTTGTCTGCTCTGCTCGTTGCGTCAGTTACTGCACTGGTCCTGCTGCTGTTTTCTGCTCTGCTCATCGGCATCAGCGACTGCGCTGGTCCTGCTGCTGTTGTCTGCTCTGCTCGTCGGCGTCAGCGACTGCGCTGGTCCTGCTGCAGTTTCCTGCTCTGCTCGTCGGCGTCAGCGACTGCGCTGATCCTGCTGCTGTTGTCTGCTCTGCTCGTCGGCGTCAGCGACTGCGCTGATCCTGCTGCTGTTGTCTGCTCTGCTAGTTGGCGTCAGTTACTGCACTGGTCCTGCAGCTGTTTTCTGCTCTGCTCATCGGCATCAGCGACTGCGCTGGTCCTGCTCTGTTTTCTGCTCGTCGATATCAACAACTGCGCTGATCCTGCTGCTGTTGTCTGCTCTGCTAGTTGGCGTCAGTTACTGAGCTGATCCTGCTGCTGTTTTCTGCTCTGCTCGTCGGAATCAGCGACTGCGCTGATCCTGCTGCTATTTTCTGCTCTGCTCGTCGGAGTCTGCGACTGCGCTGATCCTGCTGCTATTTACTAGTCTGCTCGTTGGCGTCAGCGACTGCACTGATCCTGCTGCTGTTTACTTCTCTGCTCGTTGGCGTCGGTGACTGCACTGATCCTGCTGCTGTTTTCTGCTCTTTTCGTTGGCGACTGCGCTGATCCTGCTGCTGTTTTCTAGTCTGCTCGTCGGCGTCGGCGACTGCGCTGATCCTGCTGCTGTTTTCTGCTCTGCTCGTCAGCGTCGGTGACTGCGCTGATCCTGCTGCTGTTTTCTGCTCTGCTCGTCGGCGTCGGTGACTGCGCTGATCCTGCTGCTGTTGTCTGCTCTGCTCGTCGACGTCAGCGACTGCGCTGATCCTGCTGCTGTTGTCTGCTTTGCTCATGGCGTCGGCGACTGCGCTGGTCCTGCGACTGCGCTGGTCCTGCGACTGTTTTCTGCTCTGCTCGTCGGCGACTGCGCTGGTCTTGCTGCTGTTTTCTGCTCTTCTCGTCGGCGTCGGCGACTGCGCTGGCCCTGCTGCTGTTTTCTGCTCTGCTCATCGGCGACTGCGCTGGTCCTGCTGCTGTTTTCTGCTCTGCTCGTCGGCATTGGCGACTGCGCTGATCCTTCTGCTGTTTTCTGCTCTGCTCGTCGGAGTCAGCGGCTGCGCTGGTCCTGCTGCTGTTGTCTGCTCTGCTAGTTGGCGTCAGTTACTGCGCTGGTCCTGCAGCTGTTTTCTGCTCTGCTCATCGGCATCAGCGACTGCGCAGGTCCTTCTGCTATTGTCTGCCCTGCTCGTCGGCGTCAGCGACTGCGCTGGTCCTGCTGCAGTTTCCTGCTCTGCTCATCGGCGTCAGCGACTGCGCTGATCCTGCTGCTGTTGTCTGCTCTGCTCGTCGGCGTCAGCGACTGCGCTGATCCTGCTGCTGTTGTCTGCTCTGCTCGTGGCGTCGGCGACTGCGCTGGTCCTGCGACTGTTTTCTGCTCTGCTCGTCGGCGACTGCGCTGGTCTTGCTGCTGTTTTCTGCTCTTCTCGTCGGCGACTGCACTGGCCCTGCTTCTGTTTTCTGCTCTGCTCGTCGGCGATTGCGCTGGTCCTGCTGCTGTTTTCTGCTCTTCTCGTCGGCATCGGCGACTGCGCTGATCCTGCTGCTATTTTCTGCTCTGCTCGTCGGCATTGGTGACTGCGCTGATCCTTCTGCTGTTTTCTGCTCTGCTCATCGGCATCAGCGACTGCGCTGGTCCTGCTGCTGTTGTCTGCTCTGCTCGTCGGCGTCAGCGACTGCGCTGGTCCTGCTGCTGTTGTCTGCTCGTTGATATCAGCGACTGCGCTGATCCTGCTGCTGTTGTCTGCTCTGCTAGTTGACGTCAGTTACTGCGCTGGTCCTGCAGCTGTTTTCTGCTCTGCTCATCGGCATCAGCGGCTGCGCTGGTCCTGCTGCTGTTGTCTGCTCTGCTCGTCGGCGTCTGCGACTGCGCTGGTCCTGCAGCTGTTTTCTGCTCTGCTGATTGGCATCAGCGACTGCGCTGGTCCTGCTGCTGTTGTCTGCTCTGCTCGTCGGCATCAGCAACTGCGCTGGTCCTGCTGCAGTTTCCTGCTCTGCTCGTCGGCGTCAGCGACTGCGCTGATCCTGCTGCTGTTGTCTGCTCTGCTCGTCGGCGTCAGCGACTGCGCTGATGCTGCTGTTGTTGTCTGCTCTGCTCGTTGCGTCGGCGACTGCGCTGATCCTGCTGCTGTTTCCTGCTCTGCTCGTCGGCGTCGGCGACTGCACTGATCCTGCAGCTGTTTTCTGCTCTGCTCGTCGGCGTCAGCGACTGGGCTGAACCTGCTGCTGTTTTCTGCTCTGCTCGTCGGCGACTGCGCTGGTCCTGCTGCTGTTTTCTGCTCTGCTTGTCGGCGTCTGCTCTACTCATTCTTCGTCAGCGACTGTGCTGATCCTGCTGCTGTTTTCTGCTCTGCTCGTCGGCGTCGGCGACTGCGCTGATCCTGCTGCTGTTTTCTGCTCTGTTCGTTGGCGACTGCGCTGATCCTGCTGCTGTTTTCTGCTCTGCTCGTCGGCGTCGGTGACTGCGCTGATCCTGCTGCTGTTTTCTGCTCTGTTCGTCGGCGACTGCGCTGATGCTGCTGCTGTTTCCTAGTCTGCTCGTCGGCGTTGGCGACTGCGCTGGTCCTGCTGCTGTTTTCTGCTCTTCTCGTCGGCGTCGGCGACTGCGCTGGTCCTAGTGCTGTTTTCTGCTCTGCTCGTCGGCGTCGGCGACTGCGCTAGTCCTGCAGCTGTTTTCTGCTTTGCTCATAGGCGTCTGCTCTACTCGTCGGCGTCAGCGACTGCGCTGATCCTGCTGCTGTTTTCTTCTCTGCTCGTCGGCGTCGGCGCCTGCGCTAGTCCTGCAGCTGTTTCTGCTTTGCTCATCGGCGTCTGCTCTACTCGTCGGCGTCAGCGACTGCGCTGATCCTGCTGCTGTTTTCTGCTCTGCTCGTCCGCGTGGGCGACTGCGCTGGTCCTGCTGCTGTTTTCTTCTCTGCTCGTCGGCGTCTGCTGTACTCGTCGGCGTCGGCGACTGCGCTGTTTCTGCTGCTGTTTTCTGCTCTGCTCGTCTGCGTCGGCGAATGCGCTGATCCTTCTGAGTCTTCTGCTCTGCTCATCGGCATCAGCGTCTGCGCTGATGCTGTTTTCTGCTCTGCTCTTCGGCGTCAGCGACTGCGCTGATCTTGCTGCTGTTTTCTGCTCTGCTCTTCGGCATCAGCGACTGTGCTGATCCTGCTGCTGTCTTCTGCTCTGCTCGACGGCGTCAGCGACTCCGCTGATCCTGCTGCTGTTTTCTGCTCTGCACGTCAGCGTGGGCGACTGCTCTGATCCTGCTGCTGTTTTCTGCTCTGCTCGTCGGCGTCGACGACTGCGCTGGTCCTGCTGCTGTTTTCTGCTCTTCTCGTCGGCGTCAGTAACTGCGCTGATCCTGCTTCTGTTTTCTGCTCTGCTCGTCGCCGTCGGTGAATGCGCTGATCCTGCTGCTGTTTTCTGCTCTGCTCGGCGGCGTCGGCGACTGCGCTGATCCTGCTGCTGTTTTCTGCTCTGCTCGTCGGCGTCAGCGACTGCGCTGATCCTGCTGCTGTTTTCTGCTCTGCTCGTCGGCGTCAGCGACTGCGCTGATGCTGCTGCTGTTTTCTGCTCTGCTCGTTGGTGACTGCGCTGATCCTGCTGCTGTTTTCGGCTCTTCTCGTCTGCCTCGGCGACTGCTCTGGTCCTGCTGCTTTTTTCTACTCTGCTCGTCGGTGTCTGCTCTGCTCTTATCCTGCTGCTGTTTTCTGCTCTGCTCGTCGGCGACTGCGCTGGTCCTGGTGCTGTTTTCTGCTCTGCTCGTCGGCGTCGGCGACTGCGCTAGTCCTGCTGCTGTTTTCTGCTCTGCTCGTCTGCGTCGGCGACTGCACTGGTCCTGCTGCTTTTTTCTGCTCTTCTCTTCGGCGTCGGCGAATGTGCTGATCCTGCTGCTGTTTTCTGCTCTGCTCATCGGCGACTGCGCTGGTCCTGCTGCTGTTTTTTGCTCTGCTCGTCGGCGTCGGCGACTGCGCTGATCCTGCTGCTGTTTTCTGCTCTGCTCGTCGGCGTCGGCGACTGCGCTGATCCTGCTGCTGTTTTCTGCTCTGCTCGTCGGCGTCGCGCGCTGATCCTGCTGCTGTTTTCTTCTCTGCTCGTCGGCGTCGGCGCCTGCGCTAGTCCTGCTGCTGTTTTTTGCTCTGCTCGTCGGCGTCGGCGACTGCGCTGGTCGTGCTTCTGTTTTCTGCTCTGCTCGTCGCCATCGGTGAATGCGCTGATCCTGCTGCTGTTTTCTGCTCTGCTCGTCGGCGTCTGCTCTACTCATCGGCGTCAGCGACTGCGCTGATCCTGCTGCTGTTTTCTGCTCTGCTCGTTGGCGTCGGTGACTGCACTGATCCTGCTGCTGTTTTCTGCTCTGCTCGTCGGCGTCGGCGACTGCGCTGATCCTGCTGCTGTTTTCTGCTCTGCTCGTCGGCGTCAGCGACTGCGCTGGTCCTGCTGCTGTTTTCTGCTCTGCTCGTCGGCGTCGGCGAATGCGCTGATCCTGCTGCTGTTTTCTGCTCTGCTCGTCGGCGACTGCGCTGGTCCTGCTGCTGTTTTCTGCTTTGTTCGTCGGCGTCGGCGACTGCGCTGATCCTGCTGGTGTTTTCTGCTCTTCTCGTCGGCGTCGTGACTGCGCTGGTCCTGCTGCTGGCTTCGGCTCTGCTCGTCGGCGTCCGCGACTGCCCTAGTCCTGCTGCTGTTTCTGCTTTGCTCATCGGCGTCTGCTCTACTCGTCGGCGTCAGCGACTGCGCTGATCCTGCTGCTCGTGTGTGCTCTGCTCGTCGGTGTCTGCTCTGCTCTTTTCCTGCTGCTGTTTTCTGCTCTGCTCGTCGGCGAGAGCGCTGGTCCTGCTGCTGTTTTCTTCTCTGCTCGTCGGCGTCTGCTCTGCCCGTCGGCGTCTGCTACTGCGCTGATCCTGCTGCTGTTTTCTGCTCTGCTCGTTTGCGTCGGTTACTGCGCTGGTCCTGCTGCTGTTTTCTGCTGTGCTCGTCGGCGTCGGCGCTGGTCCTGTTGCTGTTGTCTGCTTTGCTTGTCGATATCAGTGCCTGCGCTGGTCCGTCTGCTGTTTTCTGCTCTGCTCGTCAGCGACTGCGCTGGTCCTGCTGCTGTTTTCTGCTCTGCTCGTCGGAGTCAGTGACTGCGCTGGTCCTGCTGCTGTTGTCTGCTCTGCTCGTCAATATCAGCGCCTGCGCTGGTCCTGCTGCTGTTTTCTGCTCTGCTCGTCAGCGACTGCGCTGGTCCTGCTGCTGTTTTCTGCTCTGCTCGTCGGCGTCAGCGACTGCGCTGATCCTGCTGCTGTTTTCTGCTCTGCTTGTCGCGACTGCGCTGGTCTTGCTGCTGTTTTCTGCTCTTCACGTCGGCGACTGCGCTTGTCCTGCTGCTGTTTTCTTCTCTGCCGTCGGCGTCTGCTCTACTCATTGGCGTCAGCGACTGCACTGTTCCTGCTGCTGTTTTTTGCTCTGCTCGTCGGCGTCGGTTGCTGCGCTGATCCTGCTGCTGTTTTCTGCTCTTCTCGTCGGCGTCAGTGACTGCGCTGATCCTGCTTCTGTTTTCTGCTCTGCTCGTCGGCGTCGGCGCTGCGCTGGTCCTGCTGCTTTTTTCTGCTCTGCTCGTCGGTGTCTGCTCTGCTCTTATCCTGCTGCTGTTTTCTGCTCTGCTCGTCGGCGACTTCGCTGATCCTGCGTCTGTTTTCTGCTCTGCTCGTCGGCGACTGCGCTGGTCCTGCTGCTGTTTTGTGCTCTGCTCGTCGGCGTCGGCGACTGCGCTGATCCTGCTGCTGTTTTCTGCTCTGCTCGTTTGCGTCGTTGACTGCACTGATCCTGCTGCTGTTTTCTACTCTGCTCGTCGGCGGCGGGGACTGTGCTGATCCTGCTGCTGTTTTCTGGTCTGCTCGTCGGCGTCAGCGACTTCGCTGATCCTCCGTCTGTTTTCTGCTCTGCTCGTCGGCGTCGGCGACTGTGCTGATCCTGCTGCTGTTTTCTGCTCTGCTCGTTTGCGTCGGTGACTGCGCTGATCCTGCTGCTGTTTTCTGCTCTGCTCGTCGGCGTCGCGCCTGCGCTGGTCCTGCTGCTGTTTTCTGCTCTGCTCGTCGGCGTCTGCTCTGCTCGTCGGCGTCTGCGACTGCGCTGATCCTGCTGCTGTTTTCTGCTCTGCTCGTTTGCGTCGGCGGCTGGGCTGGTCCTGCTGCTTTTTTCTGCTCTGCTCGTCGGTGTCTGCTCTGCTCTTCTCCTGCTGCTGTTTTCTGCTCTGCTCGTCGGCGACTGCGCTGGTCCTGCTGCTGTTTTCTGCTCTTCTCGTCGGCGTCAGTGACTGCGCTGATCCTGCTGCTGTTTTCTGCTCTGCTCGTCGGCGTCGGTGACTGCGCTTATCCTGCTGCTATTTTCTGGTCTGCTCGTTGGCGTCGGCGACTGCACTGATCCTGCTGCTGTTTTCTGCTCTGCTCGTCGGCGTCGTGACTGCGCTGGTCCTGCTGCTGGTTTCGGCTCTGCTCGTCGGCGTCGGCGACTGCGCTAGTCCTGCTGCTGTTTTCTGCTCTGCTCGTCGGCGACTTTGCTGATCCTCCGTCTGTTTTCTGCTCTGCTCGTCGGCGTCGGCGACTGTGCTGATCCTGCCTCTGTTTTCTGCTCTGCTCGTCGGCGACTGCGCTGTCCTGCTGCTTTTTTCTACTCTGCTCGTCGGTGTCTGCTCTGCTCTTATCCTGCTGCTGTTTTCTGCTCTGCTCGTCTGCGACTGCGCTGGTCCTGCTGCTGTTTTCTTCTTTGCTCATCGGCGTCTGCTCTACTCGTCGGCGTCAGCGACTGCGCTGATCCTGCTGCTGTTTTCTGCTCTGCTCGTCGGCGTCGGCGACTGCGCTGATCCTGCTGCTGTTTTCTGCTCTGCTCGTGTGCGTCGGCGACTGCGCTGGTCCTGCTGCTTTTTTCTACTCTGCTCGTCGGTGTCTGCTCTGCTCTTATCCTGCTGCTGTTTTCTGCTCTGCTCGTCGGCGACTGCGCTGGTCCTGCGCTGTTTTCTGCTCTGCTCGTCGGCGTCTGCTCTACTCATTGGCGTCAGCGACTGCACTGTTCCTGCTGCTGTTTTTTGCTCTGCTCGTCGGCGTCGGTTGCTGCGCTGTTCCTGCTGCTGTTTTCTGCTCTGCTTGTCGGCGTCGGCGAATGCGCTGATCCTGCTGCTGTTTTCTGCTCTGCTCGTCGGCGACTGCGCTGGTCCTGCTGCTGTTTTCTGCTCTGCTCGTCGGCGTCTGCTCTACTCGTCGGCGTCAGCGACTGCGCTGATCATGCTGCTGTTTTCTGCTCTGCTCGTTGGCTTCGGTGACTGCGCTTTTCCTGCTGCTGTTTTCTGCTCTGCTCGTTGGCGTCGGCAACTGCGCTGATCCTGCTGCTGTTTTCTGCTCTGCTCGTCTGCCTCGGCGACTGCTCTGGTCCTGCTGCTTTTTTCTACTCTGCTCGTCGGTGTCTGCTCTGCTCTTATCCTGCTGCTGTTTTCTGCTCTGCTCGTCGGAGTCGGCGAATGTGCTGATCCTGGTGCTGTTTTCTGCTCTGCTCGTCGGCGACTGCGCTGGTCCTGCGGCTGTTTTCTGCTCTGCTTGTCGGCGTCTGCTCTACTCCTCGGCGTCAGCGACTGCGCTGATCCTGCTGCTGTTTTCTGCTCTGCTCGTTGGCGTCGGTGACTGCACTGATCCTGCTGCTGTTTTCTGCTCTGCTCGTCGGCGTCGGCGACTGCGCTGATCCTGCTGCTGTTTTCTGCTCTGCTCGTCGGCGACTGCGCTGATCCTGCTGCTGTTTTCTGCTCTGCTCGTCGGCGACTGCGCTGATCCTGCTGCTGTTTTCTGCTCTGCTCGTCGGCGTCAGCGACTGCGCTGGTCCTGCTGCTGTTTTCTGCTCTGCTCGTCGGCGTCGGCGACTGTGCTGATCCTGCTTCTGTTTTCTGCTCTGCTCGTCGGCGACTGCGCTGGTCCTGCTGCTGTTTTCTGCTCTGCTCGTCGGCGTCTGCGACTGCGCTGGTCCTGCTGCTGTTTTCTGCTCTGCTCGTCGGCGTCGGCAACTGCGCTGGTCCTGCTGCTGTTTTCTGCTCTGTTCGTCGGCGTCTGCTCTGCTCGTCGGCGTCTGCGCCTGCGCTGATCCTGCTGCTGTTTTGTGCTCTGCTCGTCAGCGACGGCGCTGGTCCTGCTGCTGTTTTCTGCTCTGGTCGTCGCCGTCGGTGACTGGGCTGATCCTGCTGCTGTTTTCTGCTCTGCTCGTTGGCGTCAGCAACTGCGCTGGTCCTGCTGCTGTTTTCTGCTCTGTTCGTCGGCGTCTGCGACTGCGCTGATCCTGCTGCTACTTTCTGCTCTGCACGTCGGCGTCGGCCTCTGCCCTGATCCTGCTGCTGTTTTCTGCTCTGCTCGTCGGTGTCAGCGACTGCGCTGAACCTGCTGCTGTTTTCTGCTCTGCTCGTCGGCGTCAGCGACTGCGCTGGTCCTGCTGCTGTTTTCTGCTCTGCTCGTCGGCGTCGGCAACTGCGCTGATCCTGCTGCTGTTTTCTGCTCTGCTCGTCGGCGACTGCGCTGGTCCTGCTGCTGTTTTCTGCTCTGCTCGTCGGCGACTGCTCTGCTCGTCGGCGTCTGCGACTGCGCTAATCCTGCTGCTGTTTTGTGCTCTGCTCGTCGGCGTCGGTGACTGCACTGATCCTGCTGCTGTTTTCTGCTCTGCTCGTCGGCGTCGGCAAATGCGCTGATCCTGCTGCTGTTTTCTGCTCTGCTCGTCGGCGACTGCGCTGATCCTGCTGCTGTTTTCTGCTCTGCTTGTCGGCGTCTGCTATACTCATCGGCGTCAGCGACTGCGCTGATCCTGCTGCTGTTTTCTGCTCTGCTCGTTGGCGTCGGCGACTGCACTGATCCTGCTGCTGTTTTCTGCTCTGCTCGTCGGCGTCACGACTGCGCTGGTCCTGCTGCTGGTTTCGGCTCTTCTCGTCGGCGTCAGTGACTGCGTTAGTCCTGCTGCTGTTTTCTGCTCTGCTCGTCGGCATCAGCGACTTCGCTGATCCTCCGTCTGTTTTCTGCTCTGCGCGTCGGCGACTGCGCTGGTCCTGCTGCTGTTTTCTGCTTTGCTCATCGGTGTCGGCGACTGCGCTGATCCTGCTGCTGTTTTCTGCTCTGCTCGTCGGCGACTGCGCTGGTCCTGCTGCTGTTTTCTGCTCTGTTTGTCGGCGTCTGCTCTACTCATCGGCGTCAGCGACTGCACTGATCATGCTGCTGTTTTCTGCTCTGCTCGTTGGCTTCGGCGACTGCGCTTTTCCTGCTGCTGTTTTCTGCTCTGCTCGTCGGCGTCGGTGACTGCGCTAGTCCTGCTGCTGTTTTCTGCTCTGCTCGTCGGCGTCGGCGACTTCGCTGATCCTCCGTCTGCTTTCTGCTCTGCTCGTCGCCGTCTGCGCTGATCCTGCTGCTGTTTTCTGCTCTGCTCGTCGGCGTCAGCGACTGCGCTGATCCTGCTGCTATTTTCTGCTCTGCTCGTCGGCATTGGTGACTGCACTGATCCTGTTGCTGTTTTCTACTCTGCTCGTCGGCGGCGGGGACTGCGCTGATCCTGCTGCTGTTTTCTAGTCTGCTTGTCGGCGTCAGCGACTGCACTGGTCCTGCAGCTGTTTTCTGCTCTGCTCGTCGGCGTCAGCGACTGCGCTGGTCCTGCTGCTGTTGTCTGCTCTGCTCGTCGGCGTCAGCGACTGCGCTAATCCTGCTGCTGTTTTGTGCTCTGCTCGTCGGCGTCGGCGACTGCGCTGGTCCTGCTTCTGTTTTGTGCTCTGCTCGTCGGCGTCGGCGACTGCGTTGGTCCTGCTGCTGGTTTCTGCTCTACTCATCGGCGTCAGCGACTGTGCTTATCCTGCTGCTGTTTTCTGCTCTGCTCGTCGGCGTCGGCGACTCTGCTGGTCCTGCAGCTGTTTTCTTCTCTGCTCGTCAGCGTCGGCAACTGCGCTGATCCTCCTTCTGTTTTCTGCTCTGCTCGTCGGCGACTGCGCTGGTCCTCCTGAGGTTTTCTGCTCTGCTCGTCGGCGTCGGCGACTGCGCTGATCCTGCTGCTGTTTTCTGCTCTTCTCGTCGGCGTCAGTGACTGCGCTGATCCTGCTTCTGTTTTCTGCTCTGCTCGTCGGCGTCGGCTTCTGCGCTGATCCTGCTGCTGTTTTCTGCTCTACTCGTCGGCGACTGCGCTGATCCTGCTGCTGTTTTCTGCTCTGCTCGTCGGCGTCAGCTACTGCGCTGATCCTGCTGCTGTTTTCTGCTCTGCTCGTCTGCGTCGGCGAATGCGCTGGTCCTGCTGCTGTTTTCTGCTCTTCTCGTCGGCGTCGTGACTGCGCTGGTCCTGCTGCTGGTTTCGGCTCTGCTCGTCGGCGTCGGCGACTGCGCTAGTCCTGCTGCTGTTTTCTGCTCTGCTCGTCGGCGACTTTGCTGATCCTCCGTCTGTTTTCTGCTCTGCTCGTCGGCGTCGGCGACTGTGCTGATCCTGCCTCTGTTTTCTGCTCTGCTCGTCGGCGACTGCGCTGGTCCTGCTGCTGTTGCCTGCTCTGCTCGTCGGCGTCTGCTCTACTCATCGGCGTCAGCGACTGCGCTAATCCTGCTGCTGTTTTCTGCTCTGCTCGTCGGCGACTGCGCTGGTCCTCCTGCTGGTTTTGGCTCTGCTCGTTGGCGTCGGCGACTGCGCTAGTCCTGCTGCTGTTTTCTGCTCTGCTCGTCGGCGGCTGCGCTGGTCCTGCTGCTGTTTTCTGCTCTGCGCGTCGGCGACTGCGCTGGTCCTGCTGCTGTTTTCTGCTCTGCTCGTCGGCGTCTGCGCTGATCCTGCTGCTGTTTTCTAGTCTGCTGGTCGGCGTCGGCTCTGCTCGTCGGCGTATGCGACTGCGCTAATCCTGCTGCTGTTTTGTGCTCTGCTCGTCGGCGTCGGCGACTGCGCTGGTCCTGCTGCTGTTTTCTGCGCAGCTCATACGCGTCGGCGACTGCGCTGGTCCTGCTGCTGTTTTCTGCTCTACTTGTCGGCGGCTGCGCTGGTCCTGCTGCTGTTTTCTTCTCTGCTCATCGGCGTCTGCCACTGCGCTGGTCCTGCTGCTGTTTTTTGCTCTGCTAGTCGGCGTCAGTTACTGCACTGGTCCTGCAGCTGTTTTCTGCTCTGCTCATCGGCATCAGCGACTGCGCTGGTCCTGCTGCTGTTGTCTGCTCGTTGATATCAGCGACTGCGCTGGTCCTGCTGCTGTTGTCTGCTCTGCTCGTCGGCATCAGCAACTGCGCTGGTCCTGCTGCAGTTTCCTGCTCTGCTCGTCGGCGTCAGCGACTGCGCTGATCCTGCTGCTGTTGTCTGCTCTGCTCGTCGGCGTCAGCGACTGCGCTGATGCTGCTGTTGTTGTCTGCTCTGCTCGTTGCGTCGGCGACTGGCTTGTGCTGCGACTGTTTTCTGCTCTGCTTGTCGGCGACTGCGCTGGTCTTGCTGCTGTTTTCTGCTCTTCACGTCGGCGACTGCGCTGGTCCTGCTGCTGTTTTCTTCTCTGCTCTTCAGCGTCGGTGACTGCGCTTATCCTGCTGCTATTTTCTAGTCTGCTCGTTGGCGTCGGCCACTGCACTGATCCTGCTGCTGTGTTCTTCTCTGCTCGTTGGCGTCGGCCACTGCACTGATCCTGCTGCTGTTTTCTGCTCTGCTCATTGGCGTCTGCTCTGCTCGCCGGCATCAGCGACTGCGCTGATCCTGCTGCTGTTTTCTGCTCTGCTCGTCAGCGACTGCGCTGATCCTGCTGCTGTTTTCTGCTCTGCTCGTCAGCGACTGCGCTGATCCTGCTGCTGTTTTCTGCTCTGCTCGTCGGCATCTGCTCTGCTCGTCGGCGTCAGCGACTGTGCTGATCCTGCTGCTGTTTTCTGCTCTTCTCGTCGGCGTCGGCGACTGCGCTGGTCCTGCTGCTGCTTTCTGCTCTTCTCGTCGGCGTCGGCGACTGCGCTGGTCCTAGTGCTGTTTTCTGCTCTGCTCGTCGGCGTCGGCGACTGCGCTAGTCCTGCAGCTGTTTTCTGCTCTGCTCGTCGGCGTCTGCTCTACTCATCGGCGTCAGCGACTGCACTGTTCCTGCTGCTGTTTTTTGCTCTGCTCGTCGGCGTCGGTTGCTGCGCTGTTCCTGCTGCTGTTTTCTGCTCTGCTCGTCGCGTCGGCGACTGTGCTGATCCTGCCTCTGTTTTCTACTCTGCTCGTCGGCGGCGGGGACTGCGCTGATCCTGCTGCTGTTTTCTAGTCTGCTTGTTTGCGTCGGTGACTGCACTGATCCTGCTGCTGTTTTCTGCTCTGCTCGTCGGCGTCGGCAAATGCGCTGATCCTGCTGCTGTTTTCTGCTCTGCTCGTCGGCGACGGCGCTGGCCCTGCTGCTGTTTTCTGCTCTGTTTGTCGGCGTCTGCTCTACTCATCGGCGTCAACAACTGCGCTGGTCCTGCTGCTGTTTTCTGCTTTGCTCATCGGTGTCGGCGACTGCGCTGATCCTGCTGCTATTTTCTGCTCTGCTAGTCGGCGTTGGCGACTGCACTGATCCTGTTGCTGTTTTCTACTCTGCTCGTCGGCGGCGGGGACTGCGCTGATCCTGCTGCTGTTTTCTAGTCTGCTCGTCGGCGTCAGCGACTGCACTGTTCCTGCTGCTGTTTTCTGCTCTGC
This sequence comes from Nothobranchius kuhntae, assembly GCA_006942095.1. Taxonomy (NCBI): domain Eukaryota; kingdom Metazoa; phylum Chordata; class Actinopteri; order Cyprinodontiformes; family Nothobranchiidae; genus Nothobranchius; species Nothobranchius kuhntae. The sequence continues at coordinate 30,891 of SSNQ01033773.1, read as the reverse complement.
TCGTCGGCGTCTGCTCTACTCATCGGCGTCAGCGACTGCGCTGATCCTGCTGCTGTTTTCTGCTCTGCTCGTTGGCGTCGGCGACTGCGCTGATCCTGCTGCTGTTTTCTGCTCTGCTCGTCGGCGTCAGCGACTGTGCTTATCCTGCTGCTGTTTTCTGCTCTGCTCGTCGGCGACGGCGACTGAGCTGATCCTGCTGTTGTTTTCTGCTCTGCTCGTCAGCGTTGGCGACTCTGCTGGTCCTGCAGCTGTTTTCTTCTCTGCTCGTCAGCGTCGGCAACTGCGCTGATCCTCCTTCTGTTTTCTGCTCTGCTCGTCGGCGACTGCGCTAGTCCTGCTGCTGTTTTCTGCTCTGCTCGTCGGCATCAGCGACTTCGCTGATCCTCCGTCTGTTTTCTGCTCTGCTCGTCGGCGACTGCGCTGGTCCTGCTGCTGTTTTCTGCTTTGCTCATCGGCGTCGGCGACTGCGCTTATCCTGCTGCTGTTTTCTTCTCTGCTCGTCGGCGACTGCGCTGATCCTGCTGCTGTTTTCTGCTCTGCTCGTTGGCGTCAGCGACTGGGCTGATCCTGCTGCTGTTTTCTGCTCTGCTCGTCGGCGACTGCGCTGGTTCTGCTGCTGTTTTCTACTCTGCTCGTCTGCGTCTGCTCTACTCATTCTTCGTCAGCGACTGTGCTGATCCTGCTGCTGTTTTCTGCTCTGCTCGTCGGCGTCGGCAAATGCGCTGATCCTGCTGCTGTTTTCTGCTCTGCTCGTCGGCGACTGCGCTGGTCCTGCTGCTGTTTTCTGCTCTGTTTGTCGGCGTCTGCTCTACTCATCGGCGTCAGCGACTGCGCTGATCCTGCTGCTGTTTTCTGCTCTGCTCGTTTGCGTCGGTGACTGCACTGATCCTGCTGCTGTTTTCTGCTCTGCTCGTCGGCGTCGCGACTGCGCTGGTCCTGCTGCTGGTTTCGGCTCGGCTCGTTGGCATCGGCGACTGCGCTAGTCCTGCTGCTGTTTTCTGCTCTGCTCGTCAGCGACTTCGCTGATCCTCCGTCTGTTTTCTGCTCTGCTCGTCGGCGTCGGCGACTGTGCTGATCCTGCCTCTGTTTTCTGCTCTGCTCGTCGGCGACTGCGCTGGTCCTGCTGCTGTTTTCTGCTCTGCTCGTCGGCGTCTGCTCTGCTCGTCGGCGTCTGCGACTGCGCTAATCCTGCTGCTGTTTTCTGCTCTGCTCGTCGGCGTCAGCGACTGCGCTGGTCCTGCTGCTGTTTTCTGCTCTGCTCGTCGGCGTCAGCGACTGCGCTGGTCCTGCTGCTGTTGTCTGCTCTGCTTGTCGGCGTCAGCGACTGCGCTGGTCCTGCTGCTGTTTTCTGCTCTGCTCGTCGGCGTCAGCGACTGCGCTGGTCCTGCTGCTGTTGTCTGCTCTGCTCGTCGGCGTCAGCGACTGTGCTGGTCCTGCTGCTGTTTTCTACTCTGCTCGTCGGCGTCAGTGACTGCGCTGGTCCTGCTGCTGTTTTCTGCTCTGCTCGTCGGCGTCAGCGTCTGCGCTGGTCCTGCTGCTTTTTTGTGCTCTGCTCGTCGATATCAGCGACTGCGCTGGTCCTGCTGCTGTTTTCTGCTCTGCTTGTCGGCGTCAGCGACTGCGCTGATCCTGCTGCTGTTTTCTGCTCTGCTCGTCGGCGACTGCGCTGATCCTGCTGCTGTTTTCTGCTCTGCTCGTTGGTGTCGGCGACTGCACTGATCCTGCTGCTGTTTTCTGCTCTGCTCGTCTGCGTCGGCGAATGCGCTGATCCTGCTGCTGTTTTCAGCTCTGCTCGTTGGCGACTGCGCTGGTCCTGCTGCTGTTTTCTGCTCTGCTCGTCGGCGTCTGCTCTACTCATCGGCGTCAGCGACTGCGCTGATCCTGCTGCTGTTTTCTGCTCTGCTCGTTGGCGTCGGTGACTGCACTGATCCTGCTGCTGTTTTCTGCTCTGCTCGTTGGCGTCGGCGACTGCGCTGATCCTGCTGCGGTTTTCTGCTCTGCTCGTCGCAGTTGGCGACTGTGCTTATCCTGCTGCTGTTTTCTTCTCTGCTCATCGGCGTCTGCCACTGCGCTGGTCCTGCTGCTGTCTTCTGCTCTGCTCGTCGGCGTCGGCGACTGCGCTGGTCCTGCTGCTGTTTTCTGCTCTGCTCGTCGGCGTCGGCGACTGCGCTGGTCCTGCTGCTGTTTTCTGCTCTGCTCGTCTGCGACTGCGCTGGTCCTGCTACTGTTTTCTGCTTTGCTCATCGGCGTCGGCGACTGCGCTTATCCTGCTGCTGTTTTCTGCTCTGCTCGATGGCGACTGAGCTGATCCTGCTGCTGTTTTCTGCTCTGGTCGTCGCCGTCGGTGACTGGGCTGATCCTGCTGCTGTTTTCTGCTCTACTCGTTGGCGTCAGCGACTGGGCTGATCCTGCTGCTGTTTTCTGCTCTGCTCGTCGGCGTCAGCAACTGCGCTGGTCCTGCTGCTGTTTTCTGCTCTGTTCGTCGGCGTCAGCGACTGTGCTGATCCTGCTGCTACTTTCTGCTCTGCACGTCGGCGTCGGCCTCTGCCCTGATCCTGCTGCTGTTTTCTGCTCTGCTCGTCGGCGTCAGCGACTGCGCTGATCCTGCTGCTGTTTTCTGCTCTGCTCGTCGGCGACTGCGCTGGTCCTGCTGCTGTTTTCTGCTCTGCTTGTCGGCGTCTGCTCTACTCATCGGCGTCAGCGACTGCGCTGATCCTGCTGCTGTTTTCTGCTCTGCTCGTTGGCGTCGGTGACTGCACTGATCCTGCTGTTGTTTTCTGCTCTGCTCGTTGGCGTCGGCGACTGCGCTGATCCTGCTGCTGTTTTCTGCTCTGCTCGTCGGCGTCGCGACTGCACTGGTCCTGCTGCTGGTTTCGGCTCTGCTCGTCGGCGTCAGTGACTGCGCTAGTCCTGCTGCTGTTTTCTGCTCTGCTCGTCGGCATCAGCGACTTCGCTGATCCTCCTTCTGTTTTCTGCTCTGCTCGTCGGCGTCGGCGACTGTGCTGATCCTACCTCTGTTTTCTGCTCTGCTCGTCGGCGACTGCGCTGGTCCTGCTGCTTTTTTCTGCTCTTCTCGTCGGCGTCGACAACTGCACTGATCCTGCTGCTATTTTCTGCTCTGCTTGTCGGCGTTGGCGACTGCACTGATCCTGCTGCTGTTTTCTACTCTGCTCGTCGGCGGCGGGGACTGTGCTGATCCTGCTGCTGTTTTCTAGTCTGCTTGTCGGCGTCGGCGACTGCACTGATCCTGCCTCTGTTTTCTGCTCTGCTCGTCGGCGACTGCGCTGGTCCTGCTGCTGTTTTCTGCTCTGCTCCTCGGCGTCTGCTCTGCTCATCAGCGTCAGCGACTGCGCTAATCCTGCTGCTGTTTTGTGCTCTGCTCGTCGGCGTCGGCGACTGCGCTGGTCCTGCTTCTGTTTTGCGCTCTGCTCGTTGGTTTCGGCGACTGCACTGATCCTGCTGCTGTTTTCTGCTCTGCTCGTCTGCATCTGCGAATGCGCTGATCCTGCTGCTGTTTTCTGCTCTGCTCGTCGGCGACTGCGCTGGTCCTGCTGCTGTTTTCTGCTCTGCTCGTCGGCGTCGGCTCTACTCATCGGCGTCAGCGACTGCGCTGATCCTGCTGCTGTTTTCTGCTCTGCTCGTTGGCGTCGGTGACTGCACTGATCCTGCTGCTGTTTTCTGCTCTGCTCGTTGGCGTCGGCGACTGCGCTGATCCTGCTGCGGTTTTCTGCTCTGCTCGTCGCAGTTGGCGACTGCGTTAGTCCTGCTGCTGTTTTCTGCTCTGCTCGTCGGCGTCGGCGCTGGTCCTGCTGCTGTTTTCTGCTCTGCTCGTCGCGTCAGCGACTGTGCTTATCCTGCTTCTGTTTTCTGCTCTGCTCGTCGGCGGTCGAATGCGCTGATCCTGCTGCTGTATTCTGCTCTGCTCGTCGGCGACTGCGCTGGTCCTGCTGCTGTTTTCTGCTCTTCTTGTCGGCGTCTGCTCTACTCATCGGCGTCAGGCGACTGTGCTGATCCTGCTGCTGTTTTCTGCTCTACTCATCGGCGTCAGCAACTGTGCTTATCCTGCTGCTGTTTTCTGCTCTGCTCGTCGCGTCGGCGACTGCGCTGGTCCTGCTGCTGTTTTCTACTCTGCTCGACGGTGTCGGCGACTGCGCTGATCCTGCTGCTGTTTTCTGCTCTGCTCGTCGGCGACTGCGCTGGTCCTGCTGCTGTTTTCTGCTCTGCTCGTCGGCGTCTGCTCTACTCATCGGCGTCAGCGACTGTGCTAATTCTGCTGCTGTTTTCTGCTCTGCTCGTCGGCGACTGAGCTTATCCTGCTGCTGTTTTCTGCTCTGCTCGTCGCAGTTGGCGACTGGGCTGATCCTGCTGCTGTTTTCTGCTCTGCTCGTCGGCGTCAGCGACTGCGCTAATCCTGCTGCTGTTTTCTGCTCTGCTCGTCGGCATCAGCGACTTCGCTGATCCTCCGTCTGTTTTCTGCTCTGCTCGTCGGCGTCGGCGACTGCGCTGATCCTGCTGCGGTTTTCTGCTCTGCTCGTCGGCGTCGGCGACTGCGCTGGTCCTGCTGCTGTTTTCTGCTCTGCTCGTCGGCGTCTGCTATACTCATCGGCGTCAGCGACTGCGCTGATCCTGCTGCTGTTTTCTGCTCTGCTCGTCGGCGTCAGCGACTGCGCTGGTCCTGCTGCTGTTGTCTGCTCTGCTCGTCGGCGTCAGCGACTGCGCTGGTCCTGCTGCTGTTTTCTGCTCTGCTCGTCGGCGTCAGCGACTGCGCTGGTCCTGCTGCTGTTTTCTGCTCTGCTCGTTGGCATCGGTGACTGCACTGATCCTGCTGCTGTTTTCTGCTCTGCTCGTCTGCGTCGGCGAATGCGCTGATCCTGCTGCTGTTTTCTTCTCTGCTCGTCGGCGACTGCGCTGGTCCTGCTGCTGTTTTCTGCTCTGCTCGTCGGCGTCTGCTCTGCTCGTCTGCGTCGGCGAATGCGCTAATCCTGCTGCTGTTTTCTGCTCTGCTCGTCGGCGACTGCTCTACTCATCGGCGTCAGCGACTGCGCTGATCCTGCTGCTGTTTTCTGCTCTGCTCGTTGGCGTCGGTGACTGCGCTGGTCCTGCTGCTGTTGTCTGCTCTGCTCGTCGGCGTCAGCGACTGCGCTGGTCGTGCTGCTTTTTTCTGCTCTGCTCGTCGGCATCAGTGACTGCCATGGTCCTGCTGCTGTTTTCTGCTCTGCTCGTCGGCGTCGAGGCTGCGCTGGTCCTGCTGCTGTTTTCTGCTCTGCTCGTCGGCGTCTGCTCTGCTCTTCGGCGTCAGCGACTGCGCTAATCCTGCTGCTGTTTTGTGCTCTGCTCGTCGGCGTCGGCGACTGCGCTGGTCCTGCTGCTGTTTTCTGCGCAGCTCATCTGCGTCGGCGACTGCGCTGGTCCTGCTGCTGTTTTCTGCTCTTCTCGTCGGCGGCTGTGCTGGTCCTGCTGCTGTTTTCTGCTCTGCTCGTCGGCATCTGCCACTGCGCTGGTCCTGCTGCTGTTTTCTGCTCTGCTCGTCGGCGTCGGCGACTGCGCTGGTCTTGCTGCTGTTTTCTGCTCTGCTCGTCGGCGTCGGCGTCGGCAACTGCGCTGGTCCTGCTGCTGTTTTCTGCTCTGCTCGTCGGCGACTGCGCTGGTCCTGCTGCTGTTTTCTGCTTTGCTCATCGGCGTCGGCGACTGCGCTTATCCTGCTGCTGTTTTCTTCTCTGCTCGTCGGCGACTGCGCTGATCCTGCTGCTGTTTTCTGCTCTGCTCGTCGGCGTCGGCCTCTGCGCTGATCCTGCTGCTGTTTTCTGCTCTGCTCGTCGGCGTCAGCGACTGCGCTGATCCTGCTGCTGTTTTCTGCTCTGCTCGTCGGCGACTGCGCTGGTTCTGCTGCTGTTTTCTGCTCTGCTCGTCTGCGTCTGCTCTACTCATTCTTCGTCAGCGACTGCGCTGATCCTGCTGCTGTTTTCTGCTCTGCTCGTTGGTGTCGGCGACTGCATTGATCCTGCTGCTGTTTTCTGCTCTGCTCGTCGGCGTCGGCGAATGCGCTGATCCTGCTGCTGTATTCTGCTCTGCTCGTCGGCGACTGCGCTGGTCCTGCTGCTGTTTTCTGCTCTGCTTGTCGGCGTCTGCTCTACTCATGGGCGTCAGCGTCGGCGCTGGTCCTGCTGCTGTTTTCTGCTCTGCTCGTCGGCGTCAGCGACTGTGCTTATCCTGCTGCTGGTTTCTGCTCTGCTCCTCGGCGTCTGCGCTACTCATCGGCGTCAGCGACTGCGCTGGTCCTGCTGCTGTTGTCTGCTCTGCTCGTCGGCGTCAGCGACTGCGCTGGTCCTGCTGCTGTTGTCTGCTCTGCTCGACGGCGTCGGTGACTGCACTGATCCTGCTGCTGTTTTCTGCTCTGCTCGTCTGCGTCGGCGAATGCGCTGATCCTGCTGCTGTTTTCTTCTCTGCTCGTCGGCGACTGCGCTGATCCTGCTGCTGTTTTCTGCTCTGCTCGTTGGCGTCGGTGACTGCGCTGATCCTGCTGCTGTTTTCTGCTCTGCTCGTCGGCGTCGCGACTGCACTGGTCCTGCTGCTGGTTTCGGCTCTGCTCGTCGGCGTCAGTGACTGCGTTAGTCCTGCTGCTGTTTTCTGCTCTGCTCGTCGGCATCAGCGACTTCGCTGATCCTCCGTCTGTTTTCTGCTCTGCTCGTCGGCGTCGGCGACTGTGCTGATCCTACCTCTGTTTTCTGCTCTGCTCGTCGGCGACTGCGCTGGTCCTGCTGCTGTTTTCTGCTCTGCTCGTTGGCGTCGGTGACTGCAATGATCCTGCTGCTGTTTTCTGCTCTGCTCGTTGGCGTCGGCGACTGCGCTGATCCTGCTGCGGTTTTCTGCTCTGCTCGTCGCAGTTGGCGACTGGGCTGATCCTGCTGCTGTTTTCTGCTCTGCTCGTCGGCGTCAGCGACTGCGCTGATCCCGCTGCTGTTTTCTGCTCTGCTCGTCGGCGTCGACCTCTGCGCTGATCCTGCTTCTGTTTTCTGCTCTGCTCGTCGGTGTCGGCGACTGCACTGATCCTGCTGCTGTTTTCTGCTCTGTTCATCTGCGTCGGCGAATGCGCTGATCCTGCTGCTGTTTTCTGCTCTGCTCGTCGGCGACTGCGCTGGTCCTGCTGCTGTTTTCTGCTCTGCTCGTCGGCGTCTGCTCTGCTCGTCGGCGTCAGCACCTGCGCTAATCCTGCTGCTGTTTTGTGCTCTGCTTGTCGGCGTCGGCGACTGCGCAGGTCCTGCTTCTGTTTTGTGCTCTGCTCGTCGGCGACTGCGCTGGTCCTGCTTCTGTTTTCTGCTCTGTTTGTCGGCGACTGCGCTGATCCTGCTGCTGTTTTCTGCTCTGCTCGTCGGCGTCAGCGACTGCGCTGGTCCTGCTGCTGTTTTCTGCTCTGCTCGTCGGCGACTGCGCTGGTCCTGCTGCTGTTTTCTGCTCTGCTCGTCGGCGTCAGCGACTGCGCTGGTCCTGCTGCTGTTTTCTGCTCTGCTCGTCGGCATCAGTGACTGCCATGGTCCTGCTGCTGTTGTCTGCTCTGCTCGTCGGCGTCAGCGACTGCGCTGGTCCTGCTGCTGTTGTCTGCTCTGCTCGTCGGCATCAGTGACTGCCATGGTCCTGCTGCTGTTGTCTGCTCTGCTCGTCGATATCAGCGACTGCGCTGGTCCTGCTGCTGTTGTCTGCTCTGCTCGTCGGCGTCAGCGACTGCGCTGGTCCTGCTGCTGTTGTCCGCTCTGCTCGTCGGCGTCAGCCACTGCGCTGGTCCTGCTGCTGTTTTCTGCTCTGCTCGTCGGCGTCAGCGACTGCGCTGGTCCTGCTGCTTTTTTCTGCTCTGCTCGTCGGCGTCAGCGACTGCGCTGGTCCTGCTGCTGTTGTCTGCTCTGCTCGTCGGCGTCAGCGACTGCGCTGGTCCTGCTGCTGTTTTCTGCTCTGCTCGTCGGCGTCAGCGACTGCGCTGGTCCTGCTGCTGTTTTCTGCTCTGCTCGTCGGCGTCAGCGACTGCGCTGGTCCTGCTGCTGTTTTCTGCTCTGCTCGTCGATATCAGCGACTGCGCTGGTCCTGCTGCTGTTGTCTGCTCTGCTCGTCGGCGTCAGCGACTGCGCTGGTCCTGCTGCTGTTTTCTGCTCTGCTCGTCGGCGTCAGCGACTGCCCTGGTCCTGCTGCTGTTTTCTGCTCTGCTCGTCGGCGTCAGCGACTGCGCTGGTCTTGCAGCTGTTGTCTGCTCTGCTCGTCGGCGTCAGCGACTGCGCTGCTCCTGCTGCTGTTTTCTAATCTGCTCGTCGGCGTCAGCGTCTGCGCTGGTCCTGCTGCTTTTTTCTGCTCTGCTCGTCGATATCAGCGACTGCACTGGTCCTGCTGCTGTTGTCTGCTCTGCTTGTCGGCGTCAGCCACTGCGCTGGTCCTGCTGCTGTTTTCTGCTATGCTCGTCGGCGTCATCGACTGCGCTGGTCCTGCTGCTGTTTTCTGCTCTGCTCGTCGGCGTCAGCGACTGCGCTGATCCTGCTGCTGTTTTCTGCTCTGCTCGTTGGCGTCGGTGACTGCACTGATCCTGCTGTTGTTTTCTGCTCTGCTCGTTGGCGTCGGCGACTGCACTGATCCTGCTGCTGTTTTCTGCTCTGCTCGTTTGCGTCGGTGACTGCGCTGGTCCTGCTGCTGGTTTCAGCTCTGCTCGTCGGCGTCAGTGATTGCGCTAGTCCTGCTGCTGTTTTCTGCTCTGCTCGTCGGCATCAGCGACTTCGCTGATCCTCCGTCTGTTTTCTGCTCTGCTCGTCGGCGTCGGCGACTGTGCTGATCCTACCTCTGTTTTCTGCTCTGCTCGTCGGCGACTGCGCTGGTCCTGCTGCTGTTTTCTGCTCGGCTCGTCGGCGTCGGCGAATGCGCTGATCCTGCTGCTGTTTTCTAGTCTGCTCGTCTGCGTCGGCGACTGTGCTGATCCTGCAGCTGTTTTCTGCTCTGCTCGTCGGCGTCGGCGACTGCGCTGGTCATGCTGCTGTTTTTTGCTCTGCTCGTCGGTGTCGGCGACTGCCCTGATCCTGCTGCTGTTTTCTGCTCTGCTCGACGGCGTCGGCGACTGAGCTGATCCTGCTGCTGTTTTCTGCTCTGCTCGTCGGCATCAGCGACTGCGCTGATCCTGCTGCTGTTTTCTGCTCTGCTCGTCGCCGTCAGCGACTGCGCTGGTCCTGCTGCTGTTGTCTGCTCTGCTCGTCGGCGTCAGCGACTGCGCTGGTCCTGCTGCTGTTTTCTGCTCTGCTCGTCGGCGTCAGCGACTGCGCTGGTCCTGCTGCTGTTTTCTGCTCTGCTCGTCGGCGTCAGCGACTGCGCTGGTCCTGCTTCTTTTTTCTGCTCTGCCCGTCGGCGACTGCGCTGGTCCTGCTGCTGTTTTCTGCTCTGCTTTTCGGCGTCTGCTCTGCTCGTCGGCGTCAGCGACTGCGCTAATCCTGCTGCTGTTTTGTGCTCTGCTCATCGGCGTCGGCGACTGCGCTGGTCCTGCTTCTGTTTTATGCTCTCCTTGTCGGCGACTGCGCTGGTCCTGCTGCTGTTTTCTGCTCTGTTTGTCGGCGTCGGCGACTGCGCTGATCCTGCTGCTGTTTTCTGCTCTGCTCGTCGGCGTCGGCGACTGCGCTGATCCCCTTCTGTTTTCTGCTCTGCTCGTCGGCGGCTGCGCTGCTCCTGCTGCTGTTTTCTGCTCTGCTCGTTGGCATCGGCGACTGCGCTGATCCTCCTTCTGTTTTCTGCTTTGCTCATCGGTGTCGGCGACTGCGCTGATCCTGCTGCTGTTTTCTGCTCTACTCATCGGCGTCAGCGACTGTGCTTATCCTGCTGCTGTTTTCTGCTCTGCTCGTCGGCGTCGGCGACTGCGCTGATCCTGCTGCTGTTTTCTGCTCTGCTCGTCGGCGTCGGCGACTGCGCTGGTCCTGCTGCTGTTTTCTGCTCTGCTCGTCGGCATCAGTGACTGCCATGGTCCTGCTGCTGTTGTCTGCTCTGCTCGTCGGCGTCAGCCACTGCGCTGATCCTGCTGCTGTTTTCTGCTCTGCTCGGCGGCGTCGGCGACGGCGCTGATCCTATCTCTATCTTCTGCTCTGCTCGTCGCCGACTGCGCTGGTCCTGCTGCTGTTTTCTGGTCTGCTCGTCGGCGTCTGCTCTGCTCGTCGGCCTCGGCGACTGTGCTAATCCTGCTGCTGTTTTCTGCTCTGCTCGTCGGCGGCTGCGCTGCTCCTGCTGCTGTTTTCTGCTCTGCTCGTCGGCGTCGGCGAGTGCGCTGATCCTGCTGCTGTTTTCGGCTCTGCTTGTCGGCGTTGGTGACTGCGCTGATTCTGCTGCTGTTTTCTGCTCTGCTCGATTGTGTCGGCGACTGCACTGATCCTGCTGCTGTTTTCTGCTCGGCTCGTCGGCGTCGGCGAATGCCCTGATCCTGCTGCTGTTTTCTAGTCTGCTCGTCTGCGTCGGCGACTGTGCTGATCCTGCAGCTGTTTTCTGCTCTGCTCGTCGGCATCGGCGACTGCGCTGGTCCTGCTGCTGTTGTCTGCTCTGCTCGTCGGCGTCAGCGACTGCGCTGGTCCTGCTGCTGTTTTCTGCTCTGCTCGTCGGCGTCTGGCGCTGCTCGTCGGCGTCAGCGACTGCGCTAATCCTGCTGCTGTTTTCTGCTTTGCTCATCGGTGTCGGCGACTGCGCTGATCCTGCTGCTGTTTTCTGCTCTACTCGTCGGCGTCGGCGACTGTGCTTATCCTGCTGCTGTTTTCTGCTCTGCTCGGCGGCGTCCTCGACTGCGCTGGTCCTGCCGCTGTTTTCTGCGCTGCTCGTCGGCATCAGTGACTGCCATGGTCCTGCTGCTGTTGTCTGCTCTGCTCGTCGGCGTCAGCAACTGCGCTGGTCCTGCTGCTGTTTTCTGCTCTGCTCGTCGCATCAGTGACTGCCATGGTCCTGCTGCTGTTGTCTGCTCTGCTCGTCGGCGTCGCGACTGCGCTGGTCCTGCTGCTGGTTTCTGCGCTGCTCGTCGGCATCGTGACTGCGCTGGTCCTGCTGCTGTTTTCTGCTATGCTCGTCGATATCAGCGACTGCGCTGGTCCTGCTGCTGTTGTCTGCTCTGCTCGTCGGCGTCAGCGACTGCGCTGGTCCTGCTGCTGTTGTCTGCTCTGCTCGTCGGCGTCAGCGACAGCACTGATCCTGCTGTTGTTTTCTGCTCTGCTCGTTGGCGTCGGCGACTGCGCTAATCCTGCTGCTGTTTTGTGCTCTGCTCATCGGCGTCGGCGACTGCGCTGGTCGTGCTTCTGTTTTCTGCTCTGCTCGTGGGCGTCGGTGCGCTGGTCCTGCTGCTGTTTTCTGCTCTGTTTGTCGGCGTCCGCGACTGCGCTGATCCTGCTGCTGTTTTCTGCTCTGCTCGTCGGCATCAGCGACTTCGCTGATCCTCCGTCTGTTTTCTGCTCTGCTCGTCGGCGACTGCGCTGGTCCTGCTGCTGTTTTCTGCTCTGCTCGTCGGCGTCGGCGCTGCCCTGATCCTCCTTCTGTTTTCTGCTTTGCTCATCGGTGTCGGCGACTGCGCTGATCCTGCTGCTGTTTTCTGCTCTACTCATCGGTGTCAGCGACTGTGCTTATCCTGCTGCTGTTTTCTGCTCTGCTCGTCGGCGTCAGCGACTGCGCTGATCCTGCTGCTGTTTTCTGCTCTGCTCGTCGGCGTCAGCGACTGCGCTGGTCCTGCTGCTGTTTTCTGCTCTGCTCGTCGGCGTCAGCGACTGCGCTGGTCCTGCTGCTGTTTTCTGCTCTGCTCGTTGGCATCGGTGACTGCACTGATCCTGCTGCTGTTTTCTGCTCTGCTCGTCTGCGTCGGCGAATGCGCTGATCCTGCTGCTGTTTTCTGCTCTGCTCATCGGCGTCAGCGACTGCGCTGGTCCTGCTGCTGTTTTCTGCTCTGCTCGTCGCAGTTGGCGACTGGGCTGATCCTGCTGCTGTTTTCTGCTCTGCTCGTCGGCGTCAGCGACTGCGCTGATCCCGCTGCTGTTTTCTGCTCTGCTCGTCGGCGTCGGCCTCTGCGCTGGTCCTGCTGCTGTTTTCTGCTCTGCTCGTCGGCGTCAGCGACTGCGCTGGTCCTGCTGCTGTTTTCTGCTCTGCTCGTCGGCATCGGTGACTGCACTCATCCTGCTGCTGTTTTCTGCTCTGCTCGTCGGCGACTGCGCTGGTCCTGCTGCTGTTATCTGCTCCGCTCGTCGGCGTCGCGACTGCGCTGGTCCTGCTGCTGTTGTCTGCTCTGCTTGTCGGCGTCAGCCACTGCGCTGGTCCTGCTGCTGTTTTCTGCTATGCTCGTCGCCGTCATCGACTGCGCTGGTCCTGCTGCTGTTTTCTGCTCTGCTCGACGGCGTCAGCGACTGCGCTGGTCCTGCTGCTGTTTTCTGCTCTGCTCGTCGGCGTCGGCGACTGCGCTGGTCCTGCTTCTGTTTTCTGCTCTGCTCGTCGGCGACTGCGCTAATCCTGCTGCTGTTTTCTGCTTTGCTCATCGGTGTCGGCGACTGCGCTGATCCTGCTGCTATTTTCTGCTCTGCTAGTCGGCGTTGGCGACTGCACTGATCCTGCTGCTGTTTTCTACTCTGCTCGTCGGCGGCGGGGACTGCGCTGATCCTGCTGCTGTTTTCTAGTCTGCTTGTCGGCGTCAGCAACTGCACTGTACCTGCTGCTGTTTTTTGCTCTGCTCGTCGGCGTCGGTGGCTGCGCTGTTCCTGCTGCTGTTTTCTGCTCTGCTTGTCGGCGTCGGTGACTGCGCTGATTCTGCTGCTGTTTTCTGCTCTGCTCGATTGTGTCGGCGACTGCACTGATCCTGCTGCTGTTTTCTGCTCGGCTCGTCGGCGTCGGCGAATGCCCTGATCCTGCTGCTGTTTTCTAGTCTGCTCGTCTGCGTCGGCGACTGTGCTGATCCTGCAGCTGTTTTCTGCTGTGCTCGTCGGCGTCGGCGACTGCGCTGGTCATGCTGCTGTTTTCTGCTCTGCTCGTCGGTGTCGGCGACTGCCCTGATCCTGCTGCTGTTTTCTGCTCTGCTCGACGGCGTCGGCGACTGAGCTGATCCTGCTGCTGTTTTCTGCTCTGCTCGTCGGCGTCAGCGACTGCGCTGATCAATGCTGCTGTTTTCTGCTGTGCTCGTCGGCGTCGGCGACTGCGCTGGTCCTGCTGCTGTTTTCTGCTCTGCTCGTCGGCGTCGGCGACTGCCCTGATCCTACTGCTGTTTTCTGCTCTGCTCGACGGCATCGGCGACTGAGCTGATCCTGCTGCTGTTTTCTGCTCTGCTCGTCGGCGTCAGCGACTGCGCTGGTCCTGCTGCTGTTTTCTGCTCTGCTCGTCGCCGTCAGCGACTGCGCTGGTCCTGCAGCTGTTGTCTGCTCTGCTCGTCGGCGTCAGCTCTGCTCGTCTGCGTCGGCGACTGTGCTGATCCTGCAGCTGTTTTCTGCTGTGCTCGTCGGCGTCGGCGACTGCGCTGGTCATGCTGCTGTTTTCTGCTCTGCTCGTCGGCGTCGGTGACTGCGCTGATCCTTCTGCTGTTTTCTGCTCTGCTCGTCGGCGTCGGCCTCTGCGCTGATCCTGCTGCTGTTGTCTGCTCTGCTCGTCGGCATCAGCGACTGCGCTGATCAATGCTGCTGTTTTCTGCTCTGCTCGTCGGCATCAGCGACTGCGCTGGTCCTGCTGCTTTTTTCTGCTCTGCTCATCGGCATCAGTGACTGCCATGGTCCTGCTGCTGTTTTCTGCTCTGCTCGTCGGCGTCGCGACTGCGCTGGTCCTGCTGCTGTTGTCTGCTCTGCTCGTCGGCGTCAGCCACTGCGCTGGTCCTGCTGCTGTTTTCTGCTCTACTCATCGGTGTCAGCGACTGTGCTTATCCTGCTGCTGTTTTCTGCTCTGCTCGTCGGCGTCGGCGACTGCGCTGATCCTGCTGCTGTTTTCTGCTCTGCTCGTCGGCGTCGGTGACTGCGCTGATCCTTCTGCTGTTTTCTGCTCTGCTCGTCGGCGTCGGCCTCTGCGCTGATCCTGCTGCTGTTGTCTGCTCTGCTCGTCGGAGTCAGCGACTGCGCTGGTCCTGCTGCTGTTGTCTGCTCTGCTCGTCGGCGTCAGCGACTGCGCTGGTCCTGCTGCTTTTTTCTGCTCTGCTCGTCGGCATCAGTGACTGCCATGGTCCTGCTGCTGTTTTCTGCTCTGCTCGTCGGCGTCGCGACTGCGCTTGTCCTGCTGCAGTTTCTGCTCTGCTCGTCGGCGACTGCGCTGGTCCTGCTGCTGTTTTCTGCTCTGCTCGTCGGCGTCAGCGACTGCGCTGGTCCTGCTGCTGTTTTCTGCTCTGCTCGTTGGCATCGGTGACTGCACTGATCCTGCTGTTGTTTTCTGCTCTGCTCGTTGGCGTCAGTGACTGCGCTAGTCCTGCTGCTTTTTTCTGCTCTGCTCGTTGTCTTCGGCGACTTCGCTGATCCTCCGTCTGTTTTCTGCTCTGCTCGTCGGCGTCGGCGCTGGTCCTGCTGCTGTTTTCTGCTCTGCTCGTCGGCGTCTGCTCTGCTCGTCGGTGTCAGCGACTGCGCTAATCCTGCTGCTGTTTTCTGCTTTGCTCATCGGTGTCGGCCAATGCGCTGATCCTGCTGCTATTTTCTGCTCTGCTAGTCGGCGTTGGCGACTGCACTGATCCTGCTGCTGTTTTTTGCTCTGCTTGTCGGCGTCGGTGGCTGCGCTGTTCCTGCTGCTGTTTTCTGCTCTGCTTGTCGGCCTCGGTGACTGCGCTGATTCTGCTGCTGTTTTCTGCTCTGCTCGTTTGTGTCGGCGACTGCACTGATCCTGCTGCTGTTTTCTGCTCGGCTCGTCGGCGAATGCGCTGATCCTGCTGCTGTTTTCTAGTCTGCTCGTCTGCGTCGGCGACTGTGCTGATCCTGCAGCTGTTTTCTGCTGTGCTCGTCGGCGTCGGCGACTGCGCTGGTCCTGCTGCTGTTTTCTACTCTGCTCGTCGGCGTCAGTGACTGCGCTGGTCCTGCTGCTGTTTTCTACTCTGCTCGTCTATGTAACGTGAGGAAACATGGGTTTTCTATCACAAAGGTGGTGCTGGACGCAGCTAGGTCAAAGCTGGGTCATTGAGAACTTTCACCCACAGATTAAGTCCTGAACGCCAGCTAGTCTGGGAGGAAACCATAACATCAACCACCTGCAGTCTAACAGAAGATGTGTTTACATGAGTTGTACCCAGACCAAGTCAAAACATAACGTTTAAACTTCTTTTTCTTGATTTTAATGTTAAAGTAACCATTATCATTTTGCTCATTATAAATGTGTTTAATCAAATGAATGGTTCTTATGCTTTGTGGTAATTATAATGGATTAATGAATCCACACTTAAGTAGATAATGTTGAATGTTTGGTACTGACCTTCACACTCAAGCACACAAACATTCACATAAAACCACACACACCTTCCCACAGTAAAATCCAGACACATTTGATGACGCAAATGTTTTGCTTTGAGAAGAGAGAGTTTTTTGGTAAGTTTCAGGCTTTTGATTCAGTTCGTGCTTGACAACGAAAGAGAGAGGACTTGTGAACAACCGCTAACGGGGAACGGAGCCATGGGCTCAATCCCCCCCCCTTTTCTCACGCTGTTTCTGCCACGCCAGGCAGAATAGCTGAACCGCAACTTATAACGCAGACTCATTACCGAGTCTTTTGATTTCTGAGTGAATTAACTTAAGAAAGCGCGTCGACAAAACGCTTTACCATCAACGTGTACCGAGGGGCAACTCTGGACCGGGTCCGATCGACGTCTACGTCTCCTGTCAGCCGTCGGCGTCATCCGGATGAACCACAACATCCTCCACGGCCCGGATCCGAAAGAGGGTCCACAAGAATTCGGTGAGACAGAACACGGTGTTTAGCGTTTGATGCATCTTTTCCAACTAAAAGCCTAAGTTTATTCAAACCATCACTTCACTCAGACACCTGTTTCTTCCTGAAGCAAAATCAGATGCACACATGCATTCATCTCATCTCATGTTCAATTCTCACTACACTTGGCACCCACACGCATCCATAATCACATCATATCACTCTCAATCTTCATTCACCTACAGAAGGTCTATTTGAGCATTAACAGCATATCAACTGTTAAANGTCAGCGACTGCGCTGGTCCTGCTGCTGTTGTCTGCACTGCTCGTCGATATCAGCGACTGCGCTGGTCCTGCTGCTGTTGTCTGCTCTGCTTGTCGGCGTCAGCGATTGCGCTTGTCCTGCGTCTGTTGTCTGCTCTGCTCGTCGGCGACAGCGGCTGCACTGGTCCTGCTGCTGTTTTCTGCTCTGCTCGTCGGCGTCAGCGACTGCGCTGGACCTGCTGCTGTTGTCTGCTCTGCTCATCGGCGTCAGCGACTGCGGTGGTCCTGCTGCTGTTTTCTGCTCTGCTCGTCGGCGTCAGCGACTGCGCTGGTCCTGCTGCTGTTTTCTGCTCTGCTCGTCGGCGTCAGCGGCTGCTCTGGTCCTGCTGCTGTTTTCTGCTCTGCTCGTCGGCGACTGCGCTGGTCCTGCTGCTGTTTTCTGCTCTGCTCGTCGGCGTCGCGACTGCGCTGGTCCTGCTGCTGGTTTTGGCTCTGCTCGTTGGCGTCGGCGACTGCGCTAGTCCTGCTGCTGTTTTCTGCTCTGCTCGTCGGCATCAGCGACTTCGCTGATCCTCCGTCTGTTTTCTGCTCTGCTCGTCGGCGTCTGCGCTGGTCCTGCTGCTGTTTTCTGCTCTGCTCGTCGGCGTCTGCTCTGCTCGTCGGCGTCAGCGACTGCGCTGATCCTGCTGCTGTTTTCTGCTTTGCTCGTTGGTGTCGGCGACTGTGCTGATCCTACCTCTATTTTCTGCTCTGCTCGTCGGCGACTGCGCTGGTCCTGCTGCTGTTTTCTGGTCTGCTCGTCGGCGTCTGCTCTGCTCGTCGGCGTCGGCGACTGTGCTAATCCTGCTGCTGTTTTCTGCTCTGCTCGTCGCCGACTGCGCTGATCCTGCTGCTGTTTTCTGCTCTGCTCGTTGCAGTTGGCGACTGGGCTGATCCTGCTGCTGTTTTCTGCTCTGCTCGTCGGCGTCGGCGACTGCGCTGATCCCCTTCTGTTTTCTGCTCTGCTCGTCGGCGGCTGCGCTGCTCCTGCTGCTGTTTTCTGCTCTGCTCGTCGGCATCGGCGACTGCGCTGATCCTCCTTCTGTTTTCTGCTTTGCTCATCGGTGTCGGCGACTGCGCTGATCCTGCTGCTGTTTTCTGCTTTGCTCATCGGTGTCGGCGACTGTGCTTATCCTGCTGCTATTTTCTGCTCTGCTAGTCGGCGTTGGCGACTGCACTGATCCTGCTGCTGTTTTCTGCTCTGCTCGTCGGGGACAGCGGCTGCACTGGTCCTGCTGCTGTTTTCTGCTTTGCTCGTCGGCGTCAGCGACTGCGCTGGACCTGCTGCTGTTGTCTGCTCTGCTCATCGGCGTCAGCAACTGCGGTGGTCCTGCTGCTGTTTTCTGCTCTGCTCGTCGTCGTCTGCGTCTGCGCTGGTCCTGCTGCTGTTTTCTGCTCTGCTCGTCGGTGTCAGCGCGTGCGCTGGTCCTGCTGGTGTTGTCTGCTCTGCTCGTCGATATCAGCGACTGCGCTGGTCCTGCTGCTGTTTCTGCTCTGCTCGTCGGCGTCAGCGATTGTGCTGGTCCTGCTGCTGTTGTCTGCTCTGCTCTTCGATATCAGCGACTGCGCTGGTCCTGCTGCTGTTGTCTGCTCTGTTCCTCGATATCAGCGTCTGCGCTGGTCCTGCTGTTGTCTGCTCTGCTCGTCGGCGTCAGCGACTGTGCTTGTCCTGCTGCTATTTTCTGCTCTGCTCGTCGGCGTCGGCGACTGCGCTGATCCTGCTGCTGTTTTCTGCTCTGCTCGTCTGCGTCGGCGAATGCGCTGATCCTGCTGCTGTTTTCTTCTCTGCTCGTCGGCGACTGCTCTGGTCCTGCTGCTGTTTTCTGCTCTGCTCGTCGGCGTCTGCTCTACTCGTCGGTGTCAGCGACTGCGCTGGACCTGCTGCTGTTGTCTGCTCTGCTCGTTGGCGTCAGTGACTGCACTGGTCCTGCTGTTGTCTGCTCTGCTAGTCGGCGTCAGCGATGCGCTGGTCCTGCTGCTGTTTTCTGCTCTGCTCGTTGGCATCGGTGACTGCACTGATCCTGCTGCTGTTTTCTGCTCTGCTCGTCTGCGTCGGCGACTGAGCTGATCCTGCTGCTGTTTTCTGCTCTGCTCGTCGGCGTCAGCGACTGCTCTGGTCCTGCTGCTGTTGTCTGCTCTGCTCATCGGCGTCAGCGACTGCGGTGGTCCTGCTGCTGTTGTCTGCTCTGCTCGTCGGCGTCAGCGACTGCGCTGGTCCTGCTGCTGTTGTCTGCTCTGCTCGTCGGCGTCAGCGACTGCGCTGGTCCTGCTGCTGTTGTCTGCTCTGCTCGTCAAAATATAAGTGACTGCGCTGGTCCTGCTGCTGTTGTCTCTCTGCTCGTCGATATCAGCGACTGCGCTGGTCCTGCTGCTGTTGTCTGCTTTGCTCGTCGGCGTCAGCGACTGCGCTGGTCCTGCTGCTGTTGTCTGCTCTGCTCGTGGGCGTCAGCGACTGCGCTGGTCCTGCTGCTGTTTTCTGCTCTGCTCGTCGATATCAGTGACTGCGCTGGTCCTGCTGCTGTTGTCTGCTCTGCTCGTCGGCGTCAGCGACTGCGCTGGTCCTGCTGCTGTTTTCTGCTCTGCTCGTCGGCGTCAGGCGACTGCGCTGGTCCTGCTGCTGTGGTCTGCTCTGCTCGTCGAAATATAAGTG
Source organism: Nothobranchius kuhntae (assembly GCA_006942095.1). Classification (NCBI taxonomy): domain Eukaryota; kingdom Metazoa; phylum Chordata; class Actinopteri; order Cyprinodontiformes; family Nothobranchiidae; genus Nothobranchius; species Nothobranchius kuhntae. Next base: position 12,098 of record SSNQ01033773.1, on the reverse strand, counting down.
ACTGCGCTGGTCCTGCTGCTGTTGTCTGCTCTGCTCGTCGATATCAGCGCCTGTGCTGGTCCTGCTGCTGCTTTCTGCTTTGCTCGTCAGCGACTGCGCTGATCCTGCTGCTGTTTTCTGCTCTGCTCGTTGGCGTCGGTGACTGCACTGATCCTGCTGTTGTTTTCTGCTCTGCTCGTTGGCGTCAGCGATTGCGCTGGTCCTGCTGCTGTTTTCTGCTCTGCTTGTCGGTGTCAGCGACTGCGCTGGTCCTGCTGCTGTTTTTTGCTCTGCTCGTCGGAATCAGCGACTGCGCTGGTCCTGCTGCTGTTGTCTGCTCTGCTCGTCTGCATCAGCGACTGCGCTGGACCTGCTGCTGTTGTCTGCTCTGCTCGTCGGCGTCAGCCACTGCGGTGGTCCTGCTGCTGTTTTCTGCTCTGCTCGTCGGCGTCGGCGAATGCGCTGATCCTCCGTCTGTTTTCTGCTCTGCTCGTCGGCGACTGCGCTGGTCCTGCTGCTGTTTTCTGCTCTGCTCGTCGGCGTCTGCTCTGCTCGTCAGGGTCGGCGACTGTGCTAATCCTGCTGCTGTTTTCTGCTCTGCTCGTCGGCGACTGCGCTGATCCTGCTGCTGTTTTCTGCTCTGCTCATCGCAGTTGGCGACTGGGCTGATCCTGCTGCTGTTTTCTGCTCTGCTCGTCGATATCAGTGACTGCGCTGGTCCTGCTGCTGTTTTCTGCTCTGCTCGTCGGCGTCAGCGACTGCGCTGGTCCTGCTGCTGTTTTCTGCTCTGCTCGTCGGCGTCAGCGACAGTGCTGATCCTGCTGCTGTTGTCTGCTCTGCTCGTCGGCCTCAGCGACTGCGCTGGTCCTGCTGCTGTTGTCTGCTCTGCTCGTTGGTGTCTGCGACTGCGCTGATCCTGCTGCTGTTGTCTGCTCTGCTCGTCAGCGTCAGCGACTGCGCTGATCCTGTTGTTGTTTTCTGCTCTGCTCGTCGGCGTCTGCGACTGCGGTGGTCCTGCTGCTGTTTTCTGCTCTGCTAGTCGGCATCAGCGACTGTGCTGGTCCTGCTGCTGTTGTCTGCTCTGCTCGTCGAAATATCAGCGACTGCGCTGGTCCTGCTGCTGTTGTCTGCTCTGCTCGTCGGCGTCAGCGATTGCGCTGGTCCTGCTGCTGTTGTCTGCTCTGCTCGTCGGCGTCAGTGACTGTGCTGGTCCTGCTGTTGTCTGCTCTGCTCGTCGGCGTCAGCGACTGCGCTGGTCCTGCTGCTGTTGTCTGCTCTGCTCGTCGGTGTCAGCGACTGCGCTGATCATGCTGCTGTTGTCTGCTCTGCTCGTCGGCGACAGCGACTGCGCTGGTCCTGCTGCTGTTTTCTGCTCTGCTCGTCGGTGTCAGCGACTGCGCTGATCCTGCTGCTGCACTGATCCTGCTGCTGTTTTCTGCTCTGCTCGTCTGCGTCAGCGACTGCGCTGGTCCAGCCGCTGTTTTCTGCTGTGCTCGTTGGCGTCAGCGACTGCGCTGGTCGTGCTTCTGTTTTCTGCTTTGCTCGTGGAAGTCAGCGACTGCGGTGGTCCTGCTGCTGTTTTCTGCTCTGCTCGTCGAAATATAAGTGACTGCGCTGGTCCTGCTGCTGTTGTCTGCTCTGCTCGTTGGCGTCAGCGACTGCGCTGGTCCTGCTGTTGTCTGCTCTGCTCGTCGGCGTCAGCGACTGCGCTGGTCCTGCTGCTGTTGTCTGCTCTGCTTGTCGGCGTCAGCGACGGCGCTGGTCCTGCTGCTGCTTTCTGCTCTGCTCGTCAGCGACTGCGCTGGTCCTGCTTCTGTTTTCTGCTCTGCTCGTGGGCGTCAGCAACTGCGGTGGTCCTGCTGCTGTTTTCTGCTCTGCTCGTCGGTTTCAGCGACTGCGCTGGTCCTGCTGCTGTTGTCTGCTCTGCTCGTCGGCATCAGCGACTGCGCTGGTCCTGCTGCTGTTGTCTGCTCTGCTCGTCGGCGTCAGCGGCTGCGCTGGTCCTGCTGCTGTTTTCTGCTCTGCTCGTCGGTGTCAGCGACTGCGCTGGTCCTGCTGCTGTTGTCTGCTCTATTCGTCGATATCAGCGCCTGTGCTGGTCCTGCTGCTGCTTTCTGCTCTGCTCGTCAGCGACTGCGCTGGTCCTGCTGCTGTTGTCTGCTCTGCTCGTCGGCGTCAGCAACTGCGCTGGTCCTGCTACTGTTTTCTGCTCTGCTCGTGGGCGTCGGCGCTTGGGCTGGTCCTGCTGCTGTTGTCTGCTCTGCTCGTTGGCGTCATTGACTGTGCTGGTCCTGCTGTTGTCTGCTCTGCTCGTCGGTGTCAGCGACTGCGCTGATCCTGCTGTTGTTTTCTGCTTTGCTCGTCGGCGTCAGCGACTGCGCTGGTCCTGCCGCTGTTTTCTGCTGTGCTCGTTGGCGTCAGCGACTGCTCTGGTCATGCTTCTGTTTTCTGCCCTGCTCGTGGAAGTCAGCGACTGCTCTGGTCCTGCTGCTGTTTTCTGCTCTGCTTGTCGAAATATAAGTGACTGCCCTGGTCCTGCTGCTGTTGTCTGCTCTGCTCAGCGATATCAGCGACTGTGCTGGTCCTGCTGCTGTTGTCTGCTCTGCTCGTCGGCGTCAGCGATTGCGCTGGTCCTGCGTCTGTTGTTTGCTCTGCTCGTCGGCGTCAGCGATTGCGCTGGTCCTGCTGCTGTTGTCTGCTCTGCTCGTCGAAATATAAGTGACTGCGCTGGTCCTGCTGCTGTTGTCTGCTCTGCTCGTCGGTGTCAGCGACTGCGCTGGTCCTGCTGCTGTTGTCTGCTCTGCTCGTCGGCGTCAGCGACTGCGCTGGTCCTGCTGCTGTTGTCTGCTCTGCTCGTCGGCGTCAGCGACTGCGCTGATCCTGCTGCTGTTGTCTGCTCTGCTCGTCGGCCTCAGCGACTGCGCTGGTCCTGCTGCTGTTGTCTGCTCTGCTCGTCGGGGACAGCGGCTGCACTGGTCCTGCTGCTGTTTTCTGCTCTGCTCGTCGGCGTCAGCGGCTGCTCTGGTCCTGCTGGTGTTGTCTGCTCTGCTCGTCGGCGACAGCGACTGCGCTGGTCCTGCTGCTGTTTTCTGCTCTGCTTGTCGGTGTCAGCGACTGCGCTGGTCCTGCTGCTGTTTTTTGCTCTGCTCGTCGGCGTCAGCGACTGCTCTGATCCTGCTGCTGTTGTCTGCTCTGCTCGTCGGCGTCAGCGACTGCGCTGGACCTGCTGCTGTTGTGTGCTCTGCTCATCGGCGTCAGCGACTACGCTGGTCCTGCTGCTCTTGTCTGCTCTGCTCGTCGGCGTCAGCGACTGCGCTGTTCCTGCTGCTGTTTTCTGCTCTGCTCGTCAGCGTCAGCGACTGCGCTGGTCTTGCTGCTGTTGTCTACTCTGCTCGTCGATATAAGCGCCTGTGCTGGTCCTGCTGCTGCTCTCTGCTCTGCTCGTCAGCGACTGCGCTGGTCCTGCTGCTGTTTTCTGCTCTGCTAGTCGGCGTCAGCGACTGCGATGGTCCTGCTTCTGTTTTCTGCTATGCTCGACGGCGTCTGCGACTGCGGTGGTCCTGCTGCTGTTTTCTGCTCTGCTCGTCGGCGTCAGCGACTGCGCTGGTCATGCTTCTGTTTTCTGCCCTGCTCGTGGAAGTCAGCGACTGCTCTGGTCCTGCTGCTGTTTTCTGCTCTGCTCGTCGAAATATAAGTGACTGCCCTGGTCCTGCTGCTGTTGTCTGCTCTGCTCAGCGATATCAGCGACTGTGCTGGTCCTGCTGCTGTTGTCTGCTCTTCTCGTCGGCGTCAGCGATTGCGCTGGTCCTGCGTCTGTTGTTTGCTCTGCTCGTCGGCGTCAGCGATTGCGCTGGTCCTGCTGCTGTTTTCTGCTCTGCTCGTCGGCGTCTGCTCTGCTCGTCAGGGTCGGCGACTGTGCTAATCCTGCTGCTGTTTTCTGCTCTGCTCGTCGGCGACTGCGCTGATCCTGCTGCTGTTTTCTGCTCTGCTCGTCGGCGCCAGCGACTGCGCTGGTCTTGCTGCTCTTGTCTGCTCTGCTCGTCGATATCAGCGACTGCGCTGGTCCTGCTGCTGTTGTCTGCTCTGCTAGTCGGCGTCAGCGATTGCGCTGGTCCTGCGTCTGTTGTCTGCTCTGCTCTGCTCGTCGGCGTCAGCGACTGCGCTGGTCCTGCTGTTGTCTGCTCTGCTCGTCGGCGTCAGCGACTGCGCTGGTCCTGCTGCTATTGTCTGCTCTACTCGTCGGCGTCTGCGACTGCTCTGATCCTGCTGCTGTTGTCTGCTCTGCTCGTCGGCGTCAGCGACTGCGCTGGACCTGCTGCTGTTGTCTGCTCTGCTCGTCGGCGTCAGCGACTGCGGTGGTCCTGCTGCTGTTTTCTGCTCTGCTCGTCAGCGACTGCGCTGGTCCTGCCGCTGTTTTCTGCTCTGCTCGTTGGCGTCAGCGACTGCGCTGGTCCTGCTGCTGTTGTCTGCTTTGCTCGTCGTCTCAGCGACTGCGCTGGTCCTGCTGCTGTTTTCTGCTCTGCTCGTCGGCGTCCGCGACTGCTCTGATCCTGCTGCTGTTGTCTGCTCTGCTCGTCGGCGTCAGCGACTGCGCGGTCCTATTTTTGTTGTCTACTCTGCTCGTCGATATCAGCAACTGCGGTGGTCCTGCTGCTGTTTTCTGCTCTGCTCGTCGGCGTCAGCGATTGCGCTGGTCCTGCTTCTGTTTTCTGCTCTGCTCGTCGAATAATAAGTGACTGCGCTGGTCCTGCTGCTGTTGTCTGCTCTGCTCGTTGGCGTCAGTGACTGCGCTGGTCCTGCTGCTGTTGTGTACTCTGCTCGTCGGCGTCAGCGACTACGCTGGTCCTGCTGCTGTTGTCTGCTCTGCTCATTGGCGTCGGCGACTGCGCTGTTCCTGCTGCTGTTTTCTGCTCTGCTCGTCGGCGTCAGCGACTGCGCTGGTCTTGCTGCTATTGTCTGCTCTGCTCGTCGATATCAGCACCTTTGCTGGTCCTGCTGCTGCTTTCTGCTCTGCTCGTCAGCGACTGCGCTGGTCCTGCCGCTGTTTTCTGCTCTGCTCGTCGGCGTCAGCGACTGCGCTGGTCCTGCTGCTGTTTTCTGCTCTGCTCGTCGGCGTCAGCGACTGCGCTGGTCCTGCTGGTGTTGTCTGCTCTGCTCGTCGGCGTCTGCGACTGCGCTGGTCCTGCTGCTGTTGTCTGCTCTGCTCGTCGGCGTCAGCGACTGCACTGGTCCTGCTGCTGTTGTCTGCTCTGCTCATCGGCGTCAGCGACTGCGCTGGTCCTGCTGCTGTTGTCTGCTCTCCTCGTCGGCATCAGCGGCTGCGCTGGTACTGCTGCTGTTTTCTGCTCTGCTCGTCGATATCAGCGACTGTGCTGGTCCTATTGCTGTTGTCTGCTCTGCTCGTCGATATCAGCGACTGCCCTGGTCCTGCTGCTGTTGTCTGCTCTGCTCGTCGGCGTCAGCAACTGCGCTGGTCCTGCTGCTGTTGTCTCGCTCTGCTCGTCGATATCAGCGACTGCGCTGGTCCTGCTGCTGTTGTCTGCTCTGCTCGTCGACATCAGCAACTGCGCTAGACCTGCTGCTGTTGTCTGCTCTCCTCGTCGGCGTCAGCGGCTGCGCTGGTCCTGCTGCTGTTTTCTGCTCTGCTCGTCGATATCAGCAACTGTGCTGGTCCTATTGCTGTTGTCTGCTCTGCTCGTCGGAGTCAGCGACTACGGTGGTCCTGCTGCTGTTGTCTGCTCTGCTCGTCTGCGTCAGCGACTGCGCTGGTCCTGCTTCTGTTTTCTGCTCTGCTCGTCGGCGTCAGCGACTGCGCTGGTCTTGCTGTTGTCTGCTCTGCTCGTCGGCGTCAGCGACTGCGCTGGTCCTGCTGCTGTTTTCTGCTCTGCTCGTCGGCGTCAGCGATTGCGCTGGTCCTGCTGCTGTTGTCTGCTCTGCTCGTCGAAATATAAGTGACTGCGCTGGTCCTGCTGCTGTTGTCTGCTCTGCTCGTCGATATCAGTGACTGCGCTGGTCCTGCTGCTGTTTTCTGCTCTGCTCGTCGGCGTCAGCGACTGCGCTGTCCTGCTGTTGTCTGCTCTGCTCGTCGGCGTCAGCGACTGCGCTGGTCCTGCTGCTGTTGTCTGCTCTGCTCGTCGGCGTCAGCGACTGCGCTGGTCCTGCTTCTGTTTTCTGCTCTGCTCGTCGGCGTCAGCGACTGCGCTGGTCCTGCTGCTGTTGTCTGCTCTGCTCGTCGAAGTATAAGTGACTGCGCTGGTCCTGCTGCTGTTGTCTGCTCTGCTCGTCGATATCAGCGCCTGTGCTGGTCCTGCTGCTGCTTTCTGCTTTGCTCGTCAGCGACTGCGCTGGTCCTGCCGCTGTTTTCTGCTCTGCTCGTTGGCGTCAGCGACTGCGCTGGTCCTGCTTCTGTTTTCTGCTCTGCTCGTGGGCGTCAGCGACTGCGGTGGTCCTGCTGCTGTTTTCTGCTCTGCTCGTCGGCGTCTGCGACTGCGCTGATTCTGCTGCTGTTGTCTGCTCTGCTCAACGGCGTCAGCGACTGCGCTGGTCCTGCTGCTGTTTTCTGCTCTGCTCGTCGGCAGTCAGCGACGGTGCTGGTCCTGCTGCTGTTGTCTGCTCTGCTCGTCGGCGTCAGCGATTGCGCTGGTCCTGCGTCTGTTGTTTGCTCTGCTCGTCGGCGTCAGCGACTGCGCTGGTCCTGCTGCTGTTGTCTTCTCTGCTCGTCGAAATATAAGTGACTGCGCTGGTCCTGCTGCTGTGTTCTGCTCTGCTCGTCGGCGTCAGCGGCTGCTCTGGTCCTGCTGGTGTTGTGTGCTCTGCTCGTCGGCGTCGGCGACTGTGCTGATGCTGCTGTTGTTTTCTGCTCTGCTCGTCGGCGTCTGCGACTGCTCTGGTCCTGCTGCTGTGTTCTGCTCTGCTCGTCGGCGTCAGCGACTGCGCTGGTCCTGCTTCTGTTGTGTTCTCTGCTTGTCGAAATATCAGTGACTGCGCTGGTCCTGCTGCTGTTGTCTGCTCTGCTCGTCGATATCAGCGACTGCGCTGGTCCTGCTGCTGTTGTCTGCTTTGCTCGTCGATATCAGCGACTGCGCTGGTCCTGCTGCTGTTGTCTGCTCTGCTCGTCGGCGTCAGCGACTGCGCTGGTCCTGCTGCTGTTGTCTGCTCTGCTCGTCGGCGTCAGCGACTGCGCTGGTCCTGCTGCTGTTGTCTGCTCTGCTCGTCGGCATCAGCGACTGCGCTGGTCCTGCTGTTGTCTGCTCTGCTCGTCGGCGTCAGCGACTGCGCTGGTCCTGCTTCTGTTTTCTGCTCTGCTCGTGGGTGTCAGCGACTGCGCTGGTCCTGCTGCTGTTGTCTGCTCTGCTCGTCGAAATATAAGTGACTGCGCTGGTCCTGCTGCTGTTGTCTGCTCTGCTCGTCGATATCAGCGACTGCGCTGGTCCTGCTGCTGTTGTCTGCTCTGCTCGTCGGCGTCAGCGACTGCGCTGGTCCTGCTGCTGTTGTCTGCTCTGCTCGTCGGCGTCTGCGCTGGTCCTGCTGTTGTTGTCTGCTCTGCTCGTCGGCGTCAGCGACTGCGCTGGTCCTGCTGCTGTTGTCTGCTCTGCTTGTCGGCGTCAGCGACTGCGCTGGTCCTGCTGCTGTTTTTTGCTCTGCTCGTCAGCGTCAGCGACTGCTCTGATCCTGCTGCTGTTGTCTGCTCTGCTCGTCGGCGTCAGCGACTGCGCTGGACCTGCTGCTCTTGTCTGCTCTTCTCGTCGGCGTCAGCGACTGCTGTGGTCCTGCTGCTGTTTTCTGCTCTGCTCGTCGGTGTCAGCGACTGCATTGGTCCTGCTGCTGTTTTCTGCTCTGCTCGTCGGCGTCAGCGGCTGCTCCGGTCCTGCTGCTGTTGTCTCCTCTGCTCGTCGGTGTCAGCGACTGCGCTGATCCTGCTGTTGTTTTCTGCTCTGCTCGTCGGCGTCTGCGACTGCGCTGATCCTGCTGTTGTTTTCTGCTCTGCTCGTCGGCGTCTGCGACTGCTCTGGTCCTGCCGCTGTGTTCTGCTCTGCTCGTCGGCGTCAGCGACTGCGCTGGTCCTGCTTCTGTTTTCTGCTCTGCTCGTCGGCGTCAGCGACTGCGCTGGTCCTGCTGCTGTTGTCTTCTCTGCTCGTCGAAATATAAGTGACTGCGCTGGTCCTGCTGCTATTGTCTGCTCTGCTCGTCGATATCAGCGCCTGTGCTGGTCCTGCTGCTGCTTTCTGCTCTGCTCGTCAGCGACTGCGCTGGTCCTGCTTCTGCTTTCTGCTCGTGGGCGTCAGCGACTGCGGTGGTCCTGCTGCTGTTTTCTGCTCTGATCGTCGGCGTCTGCGACTGCGCTGGTTCTGCTGCTGTTGTCTGCTTTGCTCGTCAAAATATAAGTGACTGCGCTGGTCCTGCTGCTGTTGTCTGCTCTGCTCGTCGATATCAGCGACTGCGCTGGTCCTGCTGCTGTTGTCTGCTCTGCTCGTCGATATCAGCGCCTGCGCTGGTCCTGCTGCTGCTTTCTGCTCTGCTCGTCAGCGACTGCGCTGGTCCTGCTGCTGTTGTCTGCTCTGCTCGTCGATATCAACGACTGCGCTGGTCCTGCTGCTGTTGTCTGCTCTGCTCTTCGGCGTCAGCGATTGCGCTGGTCCTGCGTCTGTTGTCTGCTCTGCTCTGCTCTTCGGCGTCAGCGACTGCGCTGGTCCTGCTGTTGTCTGCTCTGCTCGTCGGCGTCAGCGACTGCGCTGGTCCTGCTGCTGTTGTCTGCTCTACTCGTCGGCGTCTGCGACTGCTCTGATCCTGCTGCTGTTGTCTGCTCTGCTCGTCGGCGTCAGCGACTGCGCTGGACCTGCTGCTGTTGTCTGCTCTGCTCGTCGGCGTCAGCGCTGGTCCTGCTGTTGTTTTTTGCCCTGCTCGTCGGCGTCTGCGACTGCTCTGGTCCTGCTGCTGTTTTCTGCTCTGCTCGTCGGCGTCAGCGACTGCGCTGGTCCTGCTGCTGTTGTCTGCTCTGCTCGTCGGCGTCAGCAATTGCGTTGGTCCTGCTGCTGTTGTCTGCTCTGCTCGTCGGCATCAGCGACTGCGCTGGTCGTGCTGTTGTCTGCTCTGCTCGTCGGCATCAGCGACTGCGCTGGTCCTGCTGCTGTTGTCTGCTCTGCTCGTCGCGTCAGCGACTGCGCTGGTCCTGCTGCTGTTGTCTGCTCTGCTCGTCGGCGTCAGCGACTGCGCTGGTCCTGCTGCTGTTGTGTGCTCTGCTCGTCGGCGTCAGCGACTACGCTGGTCCTGCTGCTGTTGTCTGCTCTGCTCGTTGGCGTCGGCGACTGCGCTGTTCCTGCTGCTGTTTTCTGCTCTGCTCGTCGGCGTCAGCGACTGCGCTGGTCTTGCTGCTGTTGTCTGCTCTGCTCGTCGATATCAGCACCTGTGCTGGTCCTGCTGCTGCTTTCTGCTCTGCTCGTCAGCGACTGCGCTGGTCCTGCCGCTGTTTTCTGCTCTGCTCGTCGGCGTCCGCGACTGCGCTGTTCCTGCTTCTGTTTTCTGCTTTGCTCGTGGGCGTCAGCGACTGCGGTGGTCCTGCTGCTGGTTTCTGCTCTGCTCGTCGGCGTCAGCGACTGCGCTGGTCCTGCTGCTGTGGTCTGCTCTGCTCGTCGAAATATAAGTGACTGCGCTGGTCCTGCTGCTGTTGTCTGCTCTGCTCGTCGGCGTCAGCGACTGCGCTGGTCCTGCTGCTGTTGTCTGCTCTGCTCGTCGGCGTCAGCGACTGCGCTGGTCCTGCTGCTGTTGTCTGCTCTGCTCGTCGGCGTCTGCGACTGCGCTGGTCCTGCTGCTGTTGTCTGCTCTGCTCGTTTGCGTCAGCGACTTTCCTGGTCCTGCTGCTGTTGTATGCTCTGCTCGTCGGCGTCAGCGACTGCGCTGGTCCTGCTGCTGTTGTCTGCTCTGCTCGTTTGCGTCAGCGACTTTCCTGGTCCTGCTGCTGTCGTATGCTCTGCTCGTCGGCGTCAGCGACTTTCCTGGTCCTGGTGCTGTTGTCTGCTCTGCTCGTCGGCGTCAGCGACTGCGCCTGTCCTGCTGCTGTTGTCTGCTCTGCTCGTCGGCGACCGCGCTGGTCATGCTGCTGTTTTCTGCTCTGTTCGTCGGCGTCTGCGACTGCGCTGGTCCTGCCGCTGTGTTCTGCTCTGCTCGTCGGCGTCAGCGACTGCGCAGGTCCTACTTCTGTTTTCTGCTCTGCTCGTCGGCGTCAGCTACTGCGCTGGTCCTGCTGCTGTTGTCTTCTCTGCTCGTCGAAATATAAGTGACTGCGCTGGTCCTGCTGCTGTTGTCTGCTCTGCTCGTCGATATCAGCGCCTGTGCTGGTCCTGCTGCTGCTTTCTGCTTTGCTCGTCAGCGACTGCGCTGGTCCTGCTGCTGTTTTCTGCTCTGCTCGTCGGCGTCAGCGACTGCGCTGGTCGTGCTGTTGTTTGCTCTGCTCGTCGTCGTCAGCGGCTGCGGTGGTCCTGCTGCTGTTGTCTGCTCTGCTCGTCGGCGTCTGCGGTGGCCCTGCTGCTGTTGTTTGCTCTGCTCATCGGCGTCAGCAACTGCGGTGGTCCTGCTGCTGTTTTCTGCTCTGCTCGTCGGCGTCAGCGACTGCGCTGGTCCTGCTGCTGTTTTCTGCTCTATTCGTCGGCGTCAGCAGCTGCTCTGGTCCTGCTGCTGTTGTCTGCTTTGCTCGTCGGCGTCAGCGACTGCGCTGATCCTGCTGTTGTTTTCTGCTCTGCTCGTCGGCGTCAGCGACTGCGCTGGTCCTGCCGCTGTTTTCTGCTCTGCTCGTTGGCGTCAGTGACTGCTGTGGTCCTGCTGCTGTTGTCTGCTCTGCTCGTCGAAATGTAAGAGATTGCGCTGGTCCTGCTGCTGTTTTCTGCTCTGCTAGTCGGCGTCAGCGACTGCGATGGTCCTGCTGCTGTTTTCTGCTCTGCTCGTCAATATCAGCGACTGCCCTGGTCCTGCTGCTGTTGTCTGCTCTGCTCGTCGACGTCAGCGACTGCGCTGGTCTTGCTGGTGATGTCTGCTCTGCTCGTCGGCGTCAGCGACTGCGCTGGTCCTGGTGCTGTTGTCTGCTCTGCTCTCGATATCAGCGACTGCGCTGGTGCTGCTGCTGTTTTGTGCTCTGCTCGTCGGTGTCAGCGACTGCGCTGGGCCTGCTGCTGTTGTCTGCTCTGCTCGTCGGCGTCGGCGGCTGCCGTGGTCCTGCTGCTGGTTTCTGCTCTGCTCGTCGGCGTCAGCGACTGCTCTGGTCCTGCTGCTGTTGTCTGCTCTGTTCGTCGGCGTCTGCGACTGCGCTGGTCCTGCCGCTGTGTTCTGCTCTGCTCGTCGGCGTCAGCGACTGCGCAGGTCCTGCGTCTGTTGTCTGCTCTGCTCGTCGGCGTCAGCGACTGCGCTGGTCCTGCTGTTGTCTTCTCTGCTGGTCGTCGTCAGCGACTGCGCTGGATTTGCTGCTGTTGTCTGCTCATCGGCGTCAGCAACTGCGGTGGTCCTGCTGCTGTTTTCTGCTCTGCTCGTCGACGTCAGCAACTGCGCTGGTCCTGCTGCTGTTTTCTGCTCTATTCGTCGGCGTCAGCAGCTGCTCTGATCCTGCTGCTGTTTTCTGCTCTGCTCGTCGGCGTCAGCGACTGCGCTGGTCCTGCCGCTGTTTTCTGCTGTGCTCGTCTGCGTCAGCGGCTGCGCTGGTCCTGCTGCTGTTTTCTGCTCTGCTCGTCACTTCAGCGACTGCGCTGGTCCTGCTGCTGTTGTCTGCTCTGCTCGTCGATATCAGCGACTGCGCTGGTCCTGCTGCTGTTGTCTGCTCTGCTCGTCGACGTCAGCGACTGCGCTGGTCCTGCTGCTGTTTTCTGCTCTGCTCGTCGGCGTCAGCGACTGCGGTGGTCCTGCTGCTGTTTTCTGCTCTGCTCGTCGGCGTCAGCGACTGCGCTGGTCCTGCTGCTGTTGTCTGCTCTGCTCGTCGGCGTCTGCGACTGCGCTGATCCTGCTGCTGTTGTCTGCTCTGCTCGTCGGCGTCAGCGACTGCGCTGGTCCTGCTGCTGTTTTCTGCTCTGCTTGTCGTCGTCAGCGGCTGCTCTGGTCCTGCTGGTGTTGTGTGCTCTGCTCGTCGGCGACGGCGACAG
>SSNQ01033772.1:26072-39189 GCA_006942095.1 Nothobranchius kuhntae | reverse complement strand
CACACACACACACACACACACACACACACACACACACACACACACACACACACACACACACACCAAATGAGACATGATTCAAACCGCTGGACTTCAGCATTTAACATTAGAGCTCAGACAGCTGCAGGCTGAAGGTTTGTTTAGTTTAAATGTCTATGACATAATTCAATCATCACAGGAGAAGAAATGCAGTTTGAACAGTAATTGTTGCTGATTTCAACACAAAATAGTCCCTGTTAGTTCAGGTTTGTTTGTTTTTGTTCCTCTTCCTTTTCCTTCATTATAAAACTTTAACTGTTTGAGAAATGAAAACATGCCTGGATCTATATTTTTCCTGCACCAACTGTCTCAAGTTACAGAATGTAAAACCCATTTAATACTTAAAAAACCATCTAAGAGTTCATCCTAATTAGAGGATGTAGCACTTTTAAAATATTTGACTTGTTTGTTTCACTTTTATTCTAGATGAGGCTTCTTGGTTTTGCCTCATCAAAACACAAATCGTTTATTTTTATTACACTAATTTTCTTTGTTTTCCTTTTATTAGAATAATAATACTAAAGTAAATGCAGACACAGGATATCAAATTTCTGAATTTCAAACACGTACAAAATCATCCAACAGCTTAAATATCCTTTATATTTCATTTGTTATTTGCTGTAAAGTAAAATTTAAGACAAAACATAAAGCCGTTATTAATTCATGTGCAGCACATTAAAGACATGAGCTCCTTTACAGAGCTCTCCTGTATTTATTAAACCCTTGTGGGCCCTCATGAGCCTGTTGGGACGTCGATATAATTACCGGTACTGACTAAGTCAACTTTCATAGATCATTAGAGGCAGAGCTCTGCAGAAAACGCTAGCATTATCTACGACCCTCCAGGAGGTCCTGCCTCCACGTATAAATATATAAACACATGCAAGACTACACTATGTATGTTATCTGGTCCTTGAGACGTGGCAGACGTGTTTTCTTCAGCTCCTACTTTTTGTGCTCTAATTCTTCTTAAAACCTGTTTTTTCCTGTCACTGATCTCTGGATCTTGTGATTTAGTTGGAACTATGTTGGACCTTTGTTTATTTATTGGATTCTTTGACTTCTTGGACCTTTATTGGGAATACAAATCTTTTGGATCCGACAGAGGCAGCTCAGCGAAAGTGTAAGCAACCTTGAAGCTATCTTGAATGTCTGTCCTCCCGTTGCTTCTGCCCCACAGTGATGCCTTTATGCTTTCTAAAGCTAATAAAAGAATTGAAAACCTTAAAGAGGATAAACAACGACTCTCTGTTGAACTGCAAAAGAAGGAAATGGTGCTGGATAGTTTTAGATCTTGTTTTCCTGGACTGTCTGAGACCATTGTCAGTCAGTTTGAAGATAAAACATCCATGCAAAACTCTCTGCTCCAAGACACTTTTACTTGGGATTTCTCTGCACCACGAAATCCAACTTCCAGCTCTACTCCTGACCAATTTTCATCTTGGTCAGAGATTGTTGTACATGGCCGTAGGAGAGTCCCTGTGGTTGATCCCAGCTCCCCACCTGACCTCAATCTTTGAAACTGCTTCTCTCCACTTGCTGAGGAACAACCAGCTGATTCCTCCAGGCCTCCTCTTCCCTCCCAACCATCTGATCCCATCCAGCAGGAGCCTGTAGTCCGGAAGAAGCACCCCCCCCCCCAGACCTCAACCTCTGATGCCCAACGCAAAATACTAAAGGATGCTGTACGTCGACACTCTGCTGGAACTCCTGCCCTGGCTTAGGAGATGAGCTCCTCCACAGCAAATCCTCCACATCAAACCCTCCAGTTCTCCAACACCACAGGAACCCAAACCCAGAATCCTCCACTACTCCACGGGAACACATATCAAAAGCCGTCTACACCCCGTCCACTGTTTTCACCTACCACTTTGCTGGTAGGTGATTCAATAATCAGGAATGCCCGCTTTTTTAACGTCATGACGAGATGTTTTCCATCAGCCACCACACCTGCTCTCCTGGATAAACTTCCTGGTCTGCTGTACTCCATCCCAGCTTCAGTCAAAAGAGTGGTCATTCATGTGGGATCAAACGATGTTACGCGCCGGGAGTCTGCCATCATTCAACAGCATTTTAACCATCTCTTTGACATTCTGAAAAGCAGTGGAATGTCTGTTTTCATCTCCGGCCCGATCCCCACAGTTTCTCATGGATATGGATGTTTTAGCCATCTGCTCTCTCTCCACTCCTGACTTCAGTTTGCTTGCAGGTCCCACAGTTTTGGTTTCATTGACAATTTTAACCTGTTTTGGAACCGTTTCTCCTTTTTCAGGCAAGATGGTATTCACCCTAACCGACATGGCTCAAGCATGCTAACCGCTAACATCCGGTATGCTGTGCAGTCCCATAGATATACATCTATGGTGGATTCCCTTCCACAGACATGACGGTTTACATCACAGAGATCTTCACCTTCTTTGGCCTTTGCTCAAACCTCCACTTCAAATAACATCACTCCCTACAGTCCCCCCCATGAAGCAACAGTCTTCTGTGTGTCTTCTAAAGGTCACAGTTCCCAAAATGTTGTCTTCTGCTGACAAACCCAAAAGTTTCCCTATTCCAGTTCATTTATCAGCCAGCAAGGACATAAACTGCATTCATGGCCGGAGAACCCAGAACACCAGATGTTTACGACCCATCCCTCTCCAACAGGTTAAGAAGAAAAATGTTCTCCAGGATTCAGTTCAGTGTGCCCTCTTAAATGCCCGCTCCATCTCAAACAAATCCTTTATTTTAAATGAGCTGTTCACCAGAGAAAAGTTGGACTATTTATTTCTTACAGAGACATAGCAGCAAGATGGATTTTTGGTACATTTCAATGAAATATGTCCACCATACTGCTCTGTTTACCACACCACGCCTGACACGTCATGGTGGAGGTCTTGCTGTGGTCTTTAAGGACAAACATGTCTGTAATCTGGTAAAAAATGGCCCTTTTGCAACTTCTGAATGTCAGGTCATCAAAGCAGGGTTACAAAATGTAATTCACTGTATTTTAATCTACTGACCTCCCGGTCCAGCTGGCCCTTTTCTCTCTGAATTAGCAGATTTTCTATCACCACTGATCAAACTAGAAAAAGTTGTAATCCTTGGTGATTTTAACTTGCACATTAATGATCCTAATTGTAACACAGCGGTGGAGTTCATGTCTATTATGGAGTCTTTTAACTTAGAGCAGCACGTTTCAGGCCTCACACACAAAATGGGCCACACTCTAGATCTTGTTTTATCTTTGGGACTAAAAATCAATCATTTACATGTTGAAGAGGTTCATGTGAGTGACCACAGCTGCATTTTCTTTAACGTCCTATCTAATGTCGAATCTGTCCCTCACAACCTAAAACCAAAGAGACATATCATTAATCAGTCAGCAGTGGTTGGATTTTCTAGATTATTTGACAGCAGCTCAGTTCAGGGTGATGATCCAAGCTTGTTCATCCAGTCATTGGATAAACAATGCTGCAGTATCTTAAAAAAAGTAGCTCCTGTTAAGCAGATTACTTTTTCTAGCAAGAGAAAAAGCCCCTGGATTTATCAAAATATTTACAGTCTCAGAAGGACATGCTGCAGAGCCGAGAGGCGTTGGAAGTCAACTAGATTAGAAAGTCACAGGCTGCACTTTAAAGAACTGGTGACATCTCTGAATGAGACGGTGAAAACTTCTAGGGCCACTTCAGCTGATTGCTGTAAACAAAATAACTCTAAAGTCCTTTTTGACACCATAAACCAGATTGTTTCTCCTCACACCCCTCTTATGCCAGTTTACTCAAGGTCGGACTGTAACAACTTTCTAGCATTCTTTGAGAATAAAATCAGAAATATCAGGGCAAGTTTTTCACCCTCATCTACTTCCTACCCCCGATCCAATCCCCTCCCTCCCAATCATGGTCTGTCTTTACTCCTGTAGATTTCCAGGACAATTGCCTCATTCAGAATCATACCTCATGCCCTGCTGATTTCATTCCTACTACCTTGTTAATCAGGATGTTTGACCAAATTTGCCAACGCATTGTAGATTTTATTAATTTATCCCTACAATCTGGCTCTGTACCATCTGTTTTCAAACATGCAGTTATTGAACCCATCCTTAAAAAAACAAGTTTGGACTAATCTCAGCCTAAAAACTACAGACCCATTTCTAAATTACCCTTTATCTCTAAAATATTGGAAAAGTTTGTGGCAGATGAACTGATTACTTTTCTGGAACTACACAACTGTTTTGATAAATTCCAGTATGGTGTTCGTAAAAAGCATTCAACAGAAACAGCTTTGCTTAAAGAGCAAGTAACGTCTAAATCAACTTTTTTTTTTTTTGCTGATAAACTGTATAAATGAGTGTCTAATAGTGTTTTAAATTTGTGTATTCATCATTTTAGCATTTTGGTGCGTTTTCTTTAAAAATTAAAAATTCTGCTGAAATACCACAGCATAGCGCCACCTTCAGCTTAAAACATAGAGTTTGAGTAATTTTGAATACACTTTAGCCAATGGCTAAAGAGAAAGATACTACGTAAACCAGTAGAGTACTAAGTAGCAGCTCTGTGTCAAAGTTATAAAAGCACTGAGAGTCTCGGCCACTGCTTGTGGCGAGTTGGGAGTTGGATTTGCAAGCGAGTGTAGGACGGTTAGCGGTAGTTCAGCATTAGCATTTAGCATTAGCATATCCTAATCTTTAGCATAGCTTTTAGTGTTATGCATACTTATCTAGTGTTAGCTTGGCTGTTGGCTATTGTAGTTTAGCTAGTGTTTAGCTGTTAGTGTGATTAAGAAAGTAGTTCGGGTTTAGTGTTCCATATCATGTTAGTATGGTGAGAAGGTGTAGTGTAGTGGTTGCGGTGGCTCTGTGGGGTTGCACTCCTTTCCACTGGACATAGAAATTAGGCGCCAGAGGTTGTGTGCAATCGGTGTACTGGAAAATGATAAATGATAAATGACCTGCACTTGTATAGCGCCTCTCACCCCGGGTTTCCACGGGAGCTGCAGCAGCACGTTACTGCAGCAGCATGTCTTGCTCGCGTAAGCTGCTGCTTGGCCCTTCCCACGAGACGCGAAGCAGCAGGGGAGCAGCTGTCACCGACAAGAGCACGAAGTCACACGAGTGACTTCGTCAGTAAACACAACAACAAGCAGGAGAAAATTACAATATGGCTTGTGTTTTATGTTCTGTCCGTTTTATAATCGCCAATACGGACCTGAAAAACAAAGGAGACCGCTAGCTAGGTGATAACTTCTCACGGGGACGCACAGTTAGTAACCTTTTTTAAAAGTAAAGCAACCGGAAAGCAGTACGTTCTTTATTCTGAAAATCTCGGTAGCTTCTCTCCATTTCCGCGTCCAATTTCCTGTCTTTCCTTCCCCAAAAATGTCACACTTGACCCGTTTCAGAGGCGTCGCGCGTAGAAAATAGAACCGGCGTGTAAAGGCCGCGACATGCTGCTCCTGAGACGCGGCCGACTCGCGCTGCTGACGGCTGCTGACGGCTCCAGTGGAAAAGGTTCTGTTGACCACAGCGGTTCCTATCAGCAGCTATGACGTGCTGCTGCAGTAACGTGCTGCTGACGGCTCCCGTGGAAAGCCGGGGTCAGAGTAAGGACTCCAAAGCGCTTTACACTACAGTGTATCATTCATCCATTCACACACACATTCACACACTGATGGTGATGAGCTACGATGTAGCCACAGCTGCCCTGGGGCGCACTGACAGAGGCGAGGCTGCCGAGCACAGGCGCCACCAGTCCCTCCAACCACCACCACCAAAACAGTCAGCTCCCGCCTGGTGCTGTAGTTTGCAACCAGCATTTTACCCGCGATTCCTTCGCCAACATGATGGAGTTTGAACTGGGTTATTCTGAACATCTCAGTTTGAAGAGGGAGGTCGTGCCCACCGTGGCTCTTCCACGATTTAGATGCAGTCCACCGACTCTGCTCTCCCACCATGGCGGGCTCCAGTCTGAGGTGAGTAAGCTAAATAAAAAATTTAACATCTTCTAAAGACAATGTCCTACCTAAATGCAAAGTTTGAGAGACGTGGTTCACTTCATTTAGCTAATATCAGCCTGCACTGCCTTCGGGCTGATTTGTCAAGTTCACAAAATGTGGAACGGGATGTAAGGTTAGAATCAGCGGCGAATCGGAACATATCTCGAAGCCCTGGCCGACGAAATGTTCCACATGACTATTACTGTCAGGCTCGGAGAAAATTTGGGTTGTTTTTGTGTCATTCGGTAATTCTGCTAACAGTGGCTCTAACTAACGCAGCACTAGTTGACAGGCAGCATTGCAGCGTGAAATCCAGCTTTACACCACAGCGTGACCCAGTTCTGTGAGGAATTCTGTTCAGGAAATCTCATTTCAGGCTCTCCACATCATATGTGACTGACTTTTACGTTAAAATAACGATCACACACTAGGAATGTTATAAAGCGCCTATATAGGACAGTTTCTTTTGTATATATTCTGACTTTAAAAACTCCAACAACAATGTGCTTCTATTTTTTTTTTTCAGGCTAAATCTACCCAAGACATTGGCTATCAGACTGATTTAGTAGTCTGCAAGAATGCACTTGTCCAGGCTGACGTGAAGCCTTACGGTGTACCTAGTGAAAGGTGATAATTTTTACTGTTTCTTCGGGTATCTTCATTTGGGTCTGGAGAAAGTTTTTTATTGTTTGCTCGCAGTTCTCCATCCCTCCTGTCTGCTCCGGGAGGCCTGCGAACACCAAATTATCCCTCATGCTATGGGCCTGAAGGTCCAAAACCGTCTCCTTCAGAGTCTTGTTGTCCAGGGTGATCTGCGTCATTCCCTCTTCAAGGGAAGAAACGGACTCCCGCAGAGACGCGTTCTCAGCGGCGAGCCGCTCCACCTGCTCCTGGCTGAACTCCAGGGACTGACGGAGGTTCTGAAACTCCTGGTGTAGAACCTCAAGCAGATGAAGACACCCCTCAAATCCCAGAAGCCGTTTATCTATAGAATCTAATAATTCTAATATGTCCTTACGGGGAGATGAGGCCTCAGGCGAGTCCTGAGGACGGCTCCTCTTGGTCCCAGGTGTTTCGGGCTCAGCTGCTGATTTCTTCGGACCCATGACGAAAAACTCAAAAACTCTGTCAATATTGTTCTGTAAACTTTCTAAATTTTCTTCCAGTTTGAAAAGCCTATCTGCGCCCCTGCTCAGTGGGGATCACTGGAACTGTTCCAGACTGGTTTAGATCGTACCTTTCTAACAGAAGTTACAGTGTCTGCATAAACCAAATCATGGTTTAACAAAGAAAACAAAGATGCCTAAAAAAGGCCAATTATTTGTGTGCAGATGGATGTTTAAATACATTAATGAAGATGACTTTATAGAAGATGTGAGGAAAATAAGTTGGACACAGGTTTTAAGTGAAGATGATCCATGTCAAGCAGTAGTAGTTTTCAACGAATTGTTAACAAAGGTGTTAAACAGACATGTTCCTACAAGGAAACGAGCTGTGAGAAGGGTATCTGCCCCATGGTTGGATGACGAGTTAAAAGAATATATGAGGCAGAGGGATAAACTTAAAAATTAAGCAGTAAAAACTATTAGTCCAGATAAATGGAAAGAGTATCGTAGATTACGAAACTTTGTAACTAAATTAAATAATCATAAAAAACGGTTGTATTATCAAAAAGACTAACTGATGCAAAATCGGATAGTGCAAAATTATGGGGTACATTGAATGGAATTATGGGTAGGAATAATAGGTCAGCTCCAACTTTTTTGGATGTTGGGGGAACTTATCTCACTAAACCAACAGAAATAGATAATTATTTAAACCAGTTTTCAATTAAGAAAATTAAGTTGTTGCGAGATTCTATGGAAAATAGTCAAACCTAAAATATTTCCTATCAACTAATTAAACAAAAAATAATGTTAAATGAAACTGTCAATTTCAATTTGTTAAAGTGACTGAAGACAAGGTTAAGGAGATAATATTAAAAAGTAAAAGTAAACCATCTGGCATAGAAAATATTGATATCAAATTGTTAAAGTTTTTAGTAGATTTCATTTCATGTCCTATTGTTCATATAATAAATGGAAGTTTTAAAGAAGGTATTTTCCCATCTCAATGGAAAACAGCAAAAATAATACCCATAATTAAGAACAATAGAGAATCACTGTCTGGTCAAAACAGTCAACCAATAAGTTTGCTACCAGGTTTAAGAAAAATCATGGAAAAACTTGCATATGACCAAATTCAAGATTATTTTGAGGTATATGAATTGAACACAATCAACATGCTTACAAAACGAATCATTCAGCCGCTACTGCACTTATTCCAATAACTGATTATTGCTTAGAGAATATTGATAATAATAAGCTAATTGGTTCTACATTTCTTGATTTAAGTGTGGTTTTTGATGTTTTAGATCATGATATTTTATTACAAAAACTTTAACACTGGATTTCATACATCTGCGCTCAACTGGACTAAAAGTTATCTTACTAATAGAGATTATAAATTTTATTTCAATGGCAGTTTTTCTGAAAAAGATCAGATGGAATGTGATGTTCCACAGGGAAGTTGCTTGGGACCTCTTTTGTTTTCTATTTTTTTAATGATTTTCCGTGGGTGCTGCAACAGGCAACTACAGCAGTATATGCAGAAGACATTACTGTTTTAGCTTCAGCTCATATGGAGAGTGCATTAAATGAAATATTATATAAATAGTTAAGAACAGTCGAGCAGTGGATAACTGCTAACAAACTAGTGATTAATGCAGGAAAAACTAAATGCATGGTAGTTGGCTCCAAACATACTTTACAGACAATGCCAAAGTTGCATTTAACTCTGAGTAACAATGTAATGGAAAAACTAGAAGAAGTAAAATTACTGGGGGTAATAGTTGATTGTAAGGTATCACTGACAAGGAGATTAATTATGTTTTACAGAAAATGGGGAGAGGTATGGGCATAATTACATTTTGTTGCAAATATATACCACAATACTTACTTAAAAGCCTTGTTGAATTGTTAGTGCTTTCTTGTATAGATCAAACATCTATTATTTTGTCCAGTACAAGTGAAAATAATTTGCATGCGCTACAAGTAGCACAAAATAAAGCTGCTCGTATTGTTTTAGGCTGCCCTTACAGAACAAATGTGGGAACTATACATGAAAAACTTGCTAGGCTCAATGTGAAGAGTAGATTGAAGTAACAATTGTTAGGAAAATTATAATTACAAAAACACCAAAAAATATACATAACAAATTATTGTTTTTCTCAGATAATTATAATATACGACAGATAAATGAGATGAAAGTTGTTTTACCATGCAGGAGAACAAATCAAATTCAATGATCATTTCGCTGTAAAGCTATGATTGCATGGGATGCATTACCAAGATTTTTAATATTTGAAAGTAAAAACATTTCTTTTCAGAAGAAACTGAAAGTGTTTTTGTTTACACACTTAATTGTATAGTGACTATTAACTCTGTAACGAAGGATTGGGTTTTGGGGTTTGAGATTGAATACTGGATATCGATGGACTATGATACGAAACAATGGACATGAGGTCGCTATGATATGAAACAATGGACATGAGGTCACCATTCTGTTGTATTTTACTTTCAATCTTTATTGGTGTGATTAACTCATTTCCCGATATTAGTTTAAACATGTAACTTTTTTCTAGATATGTGATTTCATCTTGAGCTACTGGGATGTGAATTAGAGATGTGTATGTATGTGTGTGTGTGTGTGTGTGTGTGCGTGTGTGTGTGTGTGTGTGTGTGTGTGTGTGTGTGTGTGTGTGTGTGTGTGTGTGTGTGTGTGTGTGCAGGTATTATCTTATGTAAACAATTGTATGAAAATGTACGGGACCCCAAGAAGACTAGCATCTGCATTTAGGCAGAAGCTAATGAGGATCTCATTAAAACGAAACGAAACAAAATGTCAGTGTAACGGAATGAAATGACTGTTTTCCACCTAAAAGTAATTTTCCCCCTCTCCTCAGCAAGAACTAATCTGCATGAGATATTGCCTCAAGGTCTCATGCATTTGCTCTAAACTGTTTTCTTTCCAGCCCAAGAGAAGAATGAAGAAAAGGACTCTCTCTTCTTAATAAATCAAAGAACTCTATTTTTAATAAGCTAATCAAACAAAGTGTTAGTCAATAATAAAATGTGAACCAATTTGTGAAATCAAAATATTAATTACTTTATTATAATCCTTTAGAATATATTAAGCAATATAACTTTAAATGTTTCCACTAGGGACTGATCTCACGTAGCGTTAAGACACAACACATTGCTTTTACTGATCCAATCAGAATCTGCCAGATCTGACGGAGGCGTGGTTTTGGTGGTGCTTGGTAAATCTGTCACCTTTTCATTCGACCATAAACCAAAACATCCGAAGTATAAGACTATGCCCACGTCATCTTTAACACCAGTTCAAAGAGTTCTAGAGAAGTTGACGGAGTGGCCAATCCATAACTCTTCTATTCAGCCGAAAGAACCAACGACAAGCTGGATAAACCTGTTGCAGTTCCACCTGCTGCAACGGTTCCTTTCAGAATAACAGTTGAACCATCACGACCCCGTTTTGCGTCTTGTTAGATGCCAATAAACTGTTGTGACCCAGAAGTATCTCAAGACTGGACTGATCGGCTGCCGCGGCTGCTCTACAAGCTTCAGTTCCAAAGGTCCAAGCTGGACCTCTACACCTCCTGATCTAGACGGGGACTTCCGCTAAGCACACCGACAGAATGGCGTCAAATGTGTTTATGAATCTCCAAATCAAAAGCTTAGCGCGAAGACATCACCTTCACTCCCACCAGAACTAATCATTTCTTTGGATTTGCTGGAACAACATTCCACACCACCATTCTCCGTCTCACTTCACCTTTGTTACACCATACATTTAGTGTTAAAGTTAGTCTAGTTTTAATTTGTTTAGTAATAAATCTTTAAACTTTTAAAACTTGACTCTCTCTTCTGTTGTCTCTGAGTTAATACGAGGTTGTTACATAATCCCTGCAATAAAAAGTTCCAATCATCTGGTTAAAGGTACCCACAGATCCATAAGGTTGATTCCATATTTCCTATGGAATCTCAGTCTCATGGTTCATTAAATAACCTGTATATTAGCCCTTTACATCAGATTCTACTGATCTGTTCTGTGGGGTACCCCAAGGCTCTGTTTTGGGTCCACTCCTGTTTCTGCTGTACATACACCCTCTTGGACAGATACTTGATTATTTTCATAATGTCTCTTATCACCTATATGCAGATGATATTCAGCTGTACTGCTCCTTTAAGGATTCTGAGTTCTATGAACTGTCTGAATTACTAGAGTGTCCATCAGCTATCACCAGCTGGCTAGAAGAAAACTTCCTTCAGTTAAACTCTGAATATCTGATCATTGCCCCTGAGAACATGGTTCCCCTGATTAGTCTAAAACTTGGTAGTTTATCCTCTGCCATCAAGACAAACTTAAGAAATTTGGGTGTTATTTTTGACCAATCAATGTCTCTTGAAGGTCACTCAAAACTGTTGGTCCGAAACTGTTTTATCTTTTAAGAAATATCTCCAAACTGCGAAGGTTGGTGTCAAAACATGAACTTGAAATGGTTATCCATGCGTTTATCTCCCCTGTCTAGATTACTGTAACACACTTTTCACATGTTTTAACAAAAAAGCCCTTGACCACCTTCAGTTGGTCCAGAACTCTGCAGCGAGGCTCCTAACTGGAGCAAACAGAAGAGCACACATCACTCCTATTCTAATGTCTCTCCACTGGTTACCTATCAACGTTTGAGTTCATTTTTGAATCCTGAAAATAACTTTCAATGCTCTACATGGTCAAGCTCCTCCCTGTATTACTGAACTGTTAAAGCCTTAAGCCTGGTTTATGCTTCTCCGTCAGCTCCGCAAGGGACAGACACGCACGGATTGACGGAAGCGTTTTGCTCTTTTACTTCTCCATCTCCTGGAGAGTGTTGCAAAGCAATTGCCCGGCAGGACAACAGAGGGCGTAGCGCTGTTCTGTGGTATCCTGCCATGTATCGGTCCAAGATAGTGTGTTTATATTTTGTTTTTTGTGAATATAAGAGACTTTTTATTTGTCTCTCATTCTCCCACCGCTTCATGCGCTCCCCACCTCTAAACCCACGTTTCCTGTCATTTTCGTCCACAAATAAAACGCTTGCTGCGCATCTTTTCACTCCTCCAGTCACGGGAGGATGAAACGTTCATATTTTTAGAGTTTTTTTGCGAGGCATTCTTCAAGCTTCTCCGTGTCTGCCACTAGTTAAACTTGGCTCTCTTTGCAATGGCGGTGCTGTAAAGAACAGCGACGTCCTGACCAGTCACAAGCTTGCGTAATCCGTTTCGTTCGACGGATGTTTAAAAAAGTGGGCTCGACTCTGTACGTACTTGTGTGCCTGCCGGATCCCTACGCAAGGACGGATAATGGCGGTGCGTGTGCTCCGCACTGACGCAGACGGAGAAGCATGAATCAGGCTTCATGCTCCAACCCGAGCCCTCAGGTCCATACACCAGAAGCTTCTTGAAGTTCCAAAGACCAGATACAAAAGTCGAGGTCATCACTCCTTCCAGACTGTTGCACCCCGACTCTGGAATGATCTTTATCCTCAAGTAGCATTGACAGTCTGGACACTTTTAAAAAACAGCTAAAGACCCTTTTATTTAAACCTGCTTTTAACTAAACCTTTTATTTTCTTATTTTTAACTTAAATTTTTATTCTTTAATTTGTTTTAGAAATTTTATGATTTTATGACTATTTTTCCTGATCTTAATCTGATTCTGTTTTGAGAGCATTTTTGATTTTATGATGTTAATCTATTAATGATTTTATGACTTTGTTTTATTTTATTTTGATCTATGTGAAGCACTGTGATTCTATGTCTGTGATAAGTGCTATATAAATAAAATGTACTTACTACTTACTTACTTACTTACATATAGTCACTAAATATCATGGCATAAGAACACAAACACAGTGACACACATGCACACACACACACACACTCACACTGCTGCTGGTCTGCAGGAACCTTTTTCATGCATATATATATATATATATATA